>JAOUQX010000022.1:6126208-6138859 GCA_028566295.1 Liobagrus marginatus
ATAATTCTAATCTGTTAGTATATTGAAAAATCTAATAGAGGTTGTACATTAAGCTGACTGGAACATATTAAACTGCACACCTCAATTGCTTTAATAGCTCATAAAGGATATGGTCAGAGTTCTGGACATGCTTAGTGACTTCTTACAACTATATTTATAAGAAAGAAAATAAAATTCAACCACACTGTCTGCAAAATCTCAAATTCCAGCTTTTCCATGATATCAGATTGTAAGTATTATTGTTTGATTTTTGGTTTCGTTTGCAGTTTGCTCCATTTGGAGCGTACTTCATAAACCCTCATCGAAGAGGTGTCTGTAGAAGGAAACACATCAGATGCTCCTCAGCTGCACCTTGACTACAGTAACACGTTTAATTGACATTCAGTAATGGTGTCAAAAGCGCTAGCAGGCAGACAATTACGCCAATGAGCGGTCTGAAGCTTCCTCCAGTCGCAGGAGTTGTGACATCTTGACATAGCCCCAGCAGTGACACAGTGCTGATCAGTAGGTATTTCATCTCCCCGGTGAACACTGTTCATTTTCACCCCATAAGAGTGGGCTTGGGAGGGAAGCATCAAGCTGCTACCAAAACTTTACTTTTATTCCAGAGTTCACTGAAGTCAGCTGTTTCATGCCTCTTTTTTTGTCATCACATGATCTGTGGTTTCCAAAAGTAACTTTTTGGAATGATCCAGAAATATCTGGACAGTTTAGAGTTGTCAGGCTGCAGAGATGACAACAGCTGTGGTGAATGGTGGTACTTTTATTAAAAGATCGGCATGCTCAAACAAATCCAAAACACAATCTTAATCACAGAATCCAAAGGCTCTGATGATGACATCAAATATTTGAACCAAACTTCCGATTGAGAAACAGCAAGCATGAATCTAAGGCTTGGGGCAGCAACTAAGAAAAGCAGTGCAGAATGAATACATTAAAAAGTTTTAGTGCTGTGCATGCTTAAATAATGTCGGTTGTAATCAGGTGAACTTGAAGTCCATGGTAGCCAAGCCAGTGGAGGCAATCCCAGGTAACTTAGAGCATGAGGCAGGGTACACCCTGGACAATTGGCAGTTAATCACAGGGCTAACACTTAGAGACAGACAATCATTCACAAACACATTCACTCGTATGGACATTTTAGAGTAGCCAATTCACCTATGCCCAATCACATGTGTTCAGAGGCAGGAGGAAACTGGAATACCCAGGGAAATCCATGTGTTTTCCCTACAAGCATGGGGAGAACATGCAAACTCTACATAGAAACGCCCTGGGCAGGAATCAAACCCATGTCCTTCTTGCTGTGAGGCAGGAGTTTTAACCACTCTACCACCGTGCCACCAGTTATTAAGAGAAGTATAATCAGCGAGGAGACATTACCACACGCTGGTGGTAAATAAAGACCAGGGGGTCACTTTTAGTATTTCTGCATGCAGGTTATTCAAGAGAAGACCTAAAAGTGCCATAATAAATATTCAAATAAAAACAATGGCGATTTTTTTTTGTAGGAAGGTGTGCTTCCTTTCATGCGGTGTATGCTTTCACACATTCAGCATGAGATTGCACAGTGTTAATCAATGCGCTGGAGCAATAATGAAGTTATGCATATAATTCCATAAGGTTATAGTGGCAGATGTTGTAAACAGATCAGTGATGTAATGCGCACCTTATGTTTTATTACATTTTATGCATTTTTATTGCTAGAGACCACATATGGTAATAAACAGTAGCAATTAAATAAGAACATCTAAATATTTATTAACTGCTCGCTCTCAGATCCTAATGAGTCTTGAAATGAGTACCTTATTAAAGACAGAAGCACTCAAAGGGTGCAACTGTGATAAAGACTCAGACAGTGGTAGGATTAACTGTATAACACACATATATGTTGTGTGACAGTGTTTAATTAAACTGATAAAGATTTGGGACTTTTCCAATTCTAGTAGATCCGATGTGCTTATGGTGTATGTGTTCCTTTCTTAGATTTGTTACATTTTTAGCTGAATTTAAATTGAAGTCATTGAAAAATTAATGAATTAATTATCTAGCGTTTATCCTGTTCAGAGTCGCGGGGGTGCTGGAGTGTATCCCAGCTAACTTAGGGTGTGAGGCGGAGTACACCCTGGATAGCACCAGTTAATCACAGGACTAACACTTAGATACAGACAACCATTCACACACACATTCCCTCCTATGTGCAATTTAGAGTAGCTAATTCACCTATGCCCAATCGTATGTGTTTGGAGGCAGGATGAAACCAGAGTACCCGGGGAAAACCCACGCAAGCACGAGGAGAACATGCAAACTCCATACATAAAAACCTGGGTGGGAATCGATCCCATAAACTTCTTGCTGTGAGGCAGGAGTGCTAACCACTCTGCTGCCTAAAAGAAATATAGCATGTTAAAATTCATTTATCGAAATAATAAAGACTTTTTAATTGATCTTTCTTTAGATAAGAAAATAATGTTATACGAGTTGTTATGCGAGTGTTAAAAGAGTTATACAGAATCTCTACTTAAAAAAAAACTGCAGGTTTGCTTATTCGGCAACATTAATATTGGTGAGTTCAGGCAATAATGTTGGGTGAGGAGCATTGGGTGTTCCAGCTCATCGCGAAGGTGTTCAGTCGGGATGCGGCTCATGTCTTAAGTTTTTCCACCCCAACTACAGCACCGTGTGTGCAATGAGCTAGGGTGCTTTGTGCACAGGGGCATTGTCATGCTGGAACAGTATTTATGCCTCTTAGTTCCAGTGAAGTGAAATCTTATTGCTAAAGCTTATAGAGACAGCTGAGACAATTGTGTGCTTCTTAATTTGTGATAACAGCTTGGGAAAGACACGGTGATGGTGGGTTAGTAGGTATCCACCTTTTTTGGGTTATAAAATGTATCTCATATTTGTTAAATGCTATTTAAAATGTGTGGTTTCCGAATCTAGTATAAATACAGAACTGTTGATCAGGAGTAATGGGTACATGTTGTCTATATTTGTTTAGTAAGCACCAGCTAATGACACCAGAGCATCCATTTCCGTGCAATCCTTTTAGTGTTGGTGATGTACCCTATTCCCTCCTAATGACAGTGGATGTAGCGTCCATTTTGGAAATGAGTTTCATGTGCTTGCTGCAACAGGTTGGAGAAAATAGAGGCTTTGAGTTGATCTTCACCCACACAAGAGTAAAGGGACCTCTAAATGTGCATCACACAAAATAGTCCATGTACACTTGAAAAAGAACAAGGCAATTTGTTAAGCATTCTGGCGTGTATTCCCATGAAAGCATAAAAATGGGGTTTAAATAAATGAATAATAACATTTCATATTGCTTATTGAATGTAATTTTCCTTTATGATTGAATGGGGAAGAAAAGGGCTACGATTACTTTTAATACAACACCTACATATGGCATTACTTTACATCTGCACAGGTACATTTCGATTTTTACCCTATTATAGTTATTTTTACGATGCTCATTAAATTCAGTAAATGTTTTCCCTTGTCAAAATAGATTCTGTCAGTCCTTCCACACTCCTCTGCTGTGGAACTATCAAACAGTCTATATTTCAACATCCGAACATAAATCAAAGCACTCTGGCTGCAGTTTCAACAAAGAACTTCCACAAAATGTCCATTTAGAGGCACAGAGCCCATGTTTGTCTGGTTAGGATACATGCCCAGAGGCTAGCTACCTCCCTTAACACTCGTGTTGTCTTGTACGGCAAGAAGAACACTCTGTACCCACAATTCATTTCCCTCTGAGTCACGCCACCCTGTTGGCGGCTTAGCCAGTTTGGCATTGACACGAACAGTCGCCCTGGGCTTTCACTCAGCGTGAATGGACATCTATTTTAACTTCTCAGTGGACCTGCCAATTCACCTGGGCTTTAGATCCCATTTTACCGCTGTGCTTCGACGTGCCAACGTCTGCCATTTTACTGACAGACTACATCACCAAAAAGGCAGTAGTGTATGTTTCTCTATGTCCACACATTTCTGACAGCTGAGCACATTTTGGTTAGATTTCTTCGGTTTGATTCCCAGCCATTATTTAAAAGCTCATCTTCCAGCACACCTGAGTCAGCTATAAGTCCTTCAGGCTTAATTAAACCTTGATTGATCAGCAACAAATCCCATAATTGCTGTTAATTTGTGCATTTTCGATGCCAATAACGGTGTCAAGTGCAATAGCTTAGGTATGTACACAATTGAATAGATATTTGTGTTAACCAGTCATTTCACTTGAACTGCATTAACTAGAGAAGTAATGAATATAAAATGAATTTAAAACAGCAAGCCAATGTTTACGTAAGAAGGGATGCACCTGTAAAAAGGAGGAAACATTTCTGTGGATTAAAATGATAAGGTCTGTTTAATCTTCTTTTAATGCTGTGCAACACTTCATCAGAGCCAGCATTAAGTGACCGATGAGTGACCAATTTGGCAAGATGCAAACAGCAATCTGATATATAGCACTGTGTCTCCCTTGTGTGGTATGGACCATCCGCTTCATTATGACACATGACCGTCTGCTTTCCCAACACAGCTTTGGGGATGGTGTGAGCAGCTTCTGGCTCACTGTCACTGACATACACATGCGAAAAAAAATCTGTGTTCCAAATCTGCAAAATAGCAAATAAAGGAGTATTGTTTTTACAAAATGGCCTAAATAAGAAATTCATTAGGTTACATTTACATATTAAAGTTTTTTTTATGAAACAGATTTTTAATATTCTAACTGATTTTATTTTCAGCAGCACATCAATATATACAGATGAATGGGAATTTTAACTTGACCTGAAAATAATGCCGTAATGTAGCTCTATTTAGCTATTAGGCTCTTTTAGTTAGGGGATTTCCAGGTCTTGGCCAGCTCCATAATCTAACGGGAGCTCAGGAAAGATGATGGTTAGGAGGTTAATAAGGGGATGACCATGTATGTTTACTATTCTCATATCTTTGGGGATCTCTGATGAGGAACTCATCCACGGTCCCACAAAATACTCAGTGAGATCCACGCCTACGCAGCATAACCACTTCCTAACAGGGTAAGATTTAAGACCAGAGCCATTATGTTTAACTCCCTTCATGTTGAAAAAATAAACTATAGCATTTACTGTTGAAGAAATGCATTTGGGTTATTTTTAATGTATAAAAGAAATTTTTCATTATTAAATAATTACGTTAAAATAAGAAAGCATGGTTAAGTTTATAAAGTGTGAGGTTTTAACATTTTTTACCTTTATTTAATAGACAAAAGTAAAGATTGATAGTGTTTTCACTGACAAGTTTCTATTCTATACTTTTGTCTGTTAAATAAACGTTTATGGTTCAGATTTTTAGATTTTATTGCTATTATTTGAGAATCTTTTCTGGAACTGTAAATTGATACATATATTTACACCACATTTTCCAAGTTGAAGGATTTTTTTATTATTATTAATATTATTTTTTCTATTATTATTATTAATAAAACTATTCTATAATACTATAATAGTGACCGTGTTATAAACCAATTGTGTTATTCCACAATTTAAAATAATATAATATTTTTTTCACCTATCTATATGTATGTGGTCTATATTATTATAATCCTAACGTCTTAGAACCAGTCTAAAGATACCTGAGCATTTGAATTATGTTCCTAATTTTAAAACCATGTATGACTCTTTGTTCGGTCATCTAGCCAGGAAATAACACATTTTGAGAGTTATTCTTCTCTCTGCTATTTTCACAGTTCTGCTAGATGCTATTATACAGTTATAATTGGCCTAATATGTTTTTTGCTGTGGTCTTCCTTATATGGTTCAGATAAAGTAGTGTATTCTGAGTGTGTGGAGTATGTGAATTTCTCACACACTATATTCTGTCCTGATTCTGATCGGATTCTGCACAGTGGGCTCCTGGCATCTCTCAAATCGAGTGTAACTTGATAAATAGTTGGCTATTTGTCACAATGTGGCGCAGCGCTGATATGCAGAAAGTCTCTGCCGTGGCCTCCCAGTGTGCCCTTCTGCAACGCTCGGGTTCATGGGAATGGCTAATGGGAAGTTGTGCGGAGCCACTTCCCACAACTATGAAACAGCTGTAATCTTTAACCCCCTCAACCAACACGCTCACTCACGCAAACACACATTTTACAGACATATATTTCTGTCAAGATTTATTAGTTAGTCAATAAGCATATCTTAGAAAAGAAAAATAAAACAATTAAGCAAACCAAACATACAATATATAAACTCAGTCATGCTTTCACATTTATATACACCCACCCACCCACACACACACACACACACAAGCTGCAACACAAGTGCAAAATTTATGATGCTTCCATTTCAGTGTCCTAGATCGCCTCAGTGCATTCATCACCTGAGTCCTGCGAAGGAAGTGCTGAGGCTAGTATTCGTCATAATGGCTTTGCTCTCACTGCACCATGGTATTGCTGATAAAATAAACAGTACTGGTCTGGGAACACTGGCTAAACAGCCGTTGTTCTTTCAGTCTCTATTTTTCTATTTCTCTCCCTTTCTCTCTCACTAGGCTCTCAAAGGGTCTGTAATCCAGAGATTTGGGTTGCTGACTTAAATAAAAGGAGGTCAAAGGTCATGAAGCTGAGACGGTTGTGAGGAAATGGTTCAAACATTAATCTCATTAACTTCAGTGCCGTCATCATTAGCTCAATGCATTAAACGCACAGCTGAGCATTGCAGTGAATGGGAATGTTGAATATATACATATGTAAAAGCAAGTAAACAATCCTGAAATTATTTAAGCATATTTTTAGGTCAACATGTTACCCATGTTAGTAGAAAAATAAAATAGAAAGAAAATAGATAACTAGCTTTGCTGCTAGCTGGTATCCAGCTGACTAGCTAGCGAACCCAAATTATCTTGTCAGTGTTGGAAAATCAGCCAGTGTCGCTCTGCTAGCATGTTTTTTGGGCACTTTTTTCCTTTCTTATCTAAAATACTGCAAAAAGAAAAGGCACTGGATGTTTATTATGTGTTCAAAAATCTTAACATGGCTGGTAAGATTATTTATAATAGCGCTTTTGCTATTTGGTAAGCTGGATGCTAGTTCAAAATATTTCAAAAATATTGTGGCTATGCTTAAAACAAAGAACAAACAGAATGATAGTATAGATGCTAAAACAATACTTAAAAAAAAAAGAGACAGTTATTGGCTGACACGACCATTCTGTGCAAAAACGCTAACATTTCCATACAATCCATTACCTTCACTCTAATTAATAAAACAATATTGTTGTTTTTTTTTTTGTTTTGTTTAATGGTTCATTTTAAGTATATAAGAAAAAAATAAGTCATATTTTTTATGCATTTTTGCTCAACGCCACTGCACGCCTTTTGAAATCATTAAAGTGTCTCTTCATAGGCAACATAAGCAGATTTTTCAGCTGACTTCAAGATGCTATCAGCTCTTTATAAAAATAGTCAGTTGTGTCTACTCTACTCATTCACAACTCCGACTTGTAGGTGCAGGATCTCTCCAAACAAATGTGATGAGGCATGAGACTCATCTAAGTTGTGTCATTAAAGATGGTCAGCAGATAGGAGGCAGATGCCACCCAGTGTGTTAGTCACAGCTGAGAGAGCTGGAACCGATTCCCCTGCTGCGAGTGATGTGTGTATAATAAGAGGTGAGGATAGTAAGCTACACATCCGGCCTGAGTGCAACAGACTTGAAGCAGGCTAAGGTAATTGAGTAAACTCCAACAGACGCAGGGAGTGGCACTACAGCCCTGAACCGTGGTATGCTGGAGATCAAATGACAGCAGGAAGTCATTTAGCAGTTGTATTATACAACATGGTGGTGGTAGGACCTGGCTGTGAACATGGTGAGCTCGTTATATCATGATGTGTGATAACTGGCTGCTTCTGTCAGAATACACACAATATGCCTCTGTTACAAACAAAAACAAAAATCACATAAGCTGCCTATTTCATTCATTTATCTTTAAAGTGTGGTCACCTTATAGTGGATCCTTAGTCTGGGAACACTGGACATGATGTAGAAATATACACCACATGGACAAAGATATTGGGACACTTGACTATCATAGCTATACAGTATGTGTTGTTAAAAATCCTATTTCAGATGTATTGCCACCTTTTCTTCAATAATAACCTCCACACTTGTGAGAAGGCTATCCACTAGATTTTGAAGCATGGATTTGGGAAATTGTTTCTTTAAACTAAAATGATTAGTTAGTTTAGATACTAATGTTGAGTGAATAGGTCTAGGGGTGCCAATGTCATCCCAGGTCATCCCAAAGGTGTTGAGTAGAGTTGCAGTCAGGACCCTGTGCAGAACACTGTAGTTAATCCAGTCCAACCATAACACACCGTGTACTCATTGAGGTTTGAGTCTTTGGTTACTTCTAGAAAAGGTAAATTGTAATGTTATAGCACACTGAGACCAGATGAGCCATTACATTATGGCCATCTTCCTAATATCATGTTCATAATATTGTGTTGGTACCCCTTTTGCTGCCAAAAAAGGCCTGACCCATCGGGGCATGGACTCCACTAGAACCCAGAAGGTGTGTATGTGGTATCTGGTACCGAGCAGCAGATCCTTTAAGTCGTGTAAGTTGTGAGATGGGGCTCCTTCACTCCCCACGTGCATCAGTGATCCTTGACCGCCCATGACCCCGTCACCAGTTCTCCACTTTTGATAGATACTGACCACACCCCACAATATCTTCAGTTTTGGAGATGCTCTGACCCAGTCGTCTAAACATCACAAGTTGGTCCTGGTCTAACTCACTCAAATTCATAGACGTACCCATTTTTTCTGCTTCTAACACATCAACTTTGACTTGCTACCCAAATGTCCCACTCACTAATATGCGCCATGATAGATGATAATAAATGTTATTCACTCCACCTGTCAGTACTTGTAACGTAATGGCTCATGGGTGTATATACTGTATGTATGGAAGTATGTATGTGTATTAATTATATCAGATTTTCTTTGAATAACTAATAAACAGACTGCCATTTGACCCAAAAAGTTTGAAAGAATATAAATCCCTTCCAGGCTCATAATTGTCACTCTAAAAGAGTGACAGGGTTACGGACCACGAAGTGTCACATAATAAATTCCAAACTCTAAAATGCTTGAGTCATGCAGCATTTTGTGCTCTGATGTCAGGTCCTCCCCTCACTTACACGCTTCCCACTTCTTACTGCTTTGGACATGTTAGCGTCTAATAGCATTTTCTAACAGCATTAGTTTGTAAAACCAGAAGGCAACCGACCCAAATATCCTGAAAGCAGAAGACTTGATAATCTCTCCATTCTGGCGCTTTAATACCCCAAGAGGTGTGCAAGTTCTTCTTCTTTTCCTATCATACTGTTTGCATAAAAGGAGCCTTAAGGTTGCGCTGCCTACACGTGCACCCAAAACACACACTTTCTCATCCAGCAGCAATGTGGCATCAGACATCGAAGCTAGGTGAGTCAGACGCAGAGGTGGGTGGCATGAGGCTTGAGTGGGTGGATGAATACACTTCCATCCCCAGGAAGCGCTTGTGTCAGGACGTAATCCTGATACGCACATCAAAACACCTCAGCCTACATCGATAATGTCGTTGCAACAGGTTTCCTTATGAATTAAAGCTTTGTGAGTTAAAACATATGTGTATTAGCCTTAATTATAGAAAATGAAGAGGCATATGGAGTGTGAAGCACGAATTAGCTGTAAACTGAAACATTTAAAAAAAAAGGCTGTAATGCAAGCATCATTTTGAAGATCATTTTGAAAATCTCTGTCGCACTTGTTATCAAAAAGCCTTTAAAAAGAAGCCCAAAGTTAAACTGTTAAACTGAATTGGAGTAAATAAGCAGCATGTGGAACATAAGGTGGAAGGTGAGGATAGAGATAGGAGAGAGAGAGACAGAGAGAGAGAGAGAGAAAGAAAGTGCTACCAAGCGAGAGTGCAACTCAGTTCGAGTCGAAGCGATAAAAGCAAGTCACAATTAAATCAACTTAGCATAGCATTTCCTAACCTTTAGAGGTAAGTAAGCTATTTTTTAGCAGTAAAATAATGATGTATGCTCCGGCCCTTTCTGTAAGTAAAAATGTGCCCATAGTGATTGATTAACAGGGATTGACAGGCTAAAGTGACTAAAGCAGGGGAAATGCATCAGGCTAATCTTTTAAGCATGATTAGCACATAATGCAGCTGTCATAAAAAAGAAGAGTGATTCACCACAATGAGAGAATATCTTGAGGCTATATGATTTTTCTTCCCTTCTGAAAACACGGACGATAAGCGCTCGCTCAGTCAAAGTTCCCTCTTGATATTTTAGGTATGAAAGAAATAAAGGTCAACGATCAGAATGTAAGCAGCGATAGCGAATCAACTTTTATTATAAGTCCGATTTTTCTTATACGCTCTCTGAGCTTGTCGACGATCAAAAAGACTTGTTAAATAGAAAATGTTTTTCTTTTGAAAACATTTATTTGTACGGATGCAGGCAGGGTTCAGAAATAGCTACTACCAGAGAGTAATGGATGGCTCATAGAACGGCATGACCTATTGGAATTACAACCTTGTATATTTTCTTCCCTTTTCTGATTAATTGTTCACTCCGACATCAGTAATGAATGCAAAGTTTAAATACACTATATAGACAAAAACAACGGCACCTGATTATCAGTGAGGTTGGGGTCAGGGCTCTGTGTAGGGCACTCGAGTTCTTCTACTCCAACCGTAACACGCCATGTCTTCATGGACCTCATGGGCTTTGTGCACAAGGACATTGTCATGCTGGAACAGCGTTTGAGGCTTTTTAGTTCCAGTTTAGGAAAATCCACATATAGAGACATTCGAGACAGTTGTGAGCTTCCAGTTTTGTCGCAACTGTTTGGGGAAGACACACTTATGTGGATTTGCTGGTAAGGAGTTCATAAACTTTTGGCCATATAAGATATATTTCTATAATAACATCTGATTGACAGCGACTTGTATCATAGATACTCTGCATAATATAACTCTAATGATAAATACATTTTATTTACACATGCTGTTATTCAACAAAGAATCTTATAACCATTATATAGTGATATGGCGAAGCTGTATGGAGATGTAACATTTCCGTTGTGGTTAAGATTTACTACATTTCACAACATTAAATAATATACATAATTATAAAAGCATGTTTCTTTCATTAGAAAACTATTTTAATTGTTGTAAGAAAATAAATCAACTGGCAAAAGCCTTTTATGAGTATTTTCCTGTACCAGCCCAATATAAAATCTTTTATTCTTTACTTAGTAAAAATACAGTACATAAATACTTAGTCTTTTTATTTTTTTTTACAGCATTAAAATATTTCCTATATGGCATATTATATTAAAACTCTCCTAGTAGCTGATAAACAATATTTTACTGCTACATCTGAATTAAAGTAGCACCGTCAGCCTTGATATATGACAGAGGGTCATCCTCTAATCAATTTCATACAAATTAAGGTGCAAGAAAAGGTAAACTTACATGCTACTGCGCTAACACTGACCTGATACAAATGAATATTTGATATGTAAAATAGGTGTTGCACATGAAAAGCTATCGCCTTCTTTATGTTGGTCTGTCAACAAATGGGCAGATTATTTATGTTATTACTTGTTTGGAGGAATATAATGTCAGGACTTTTCCTTGGCAAAAATTGCTTAGTTGGCACATTTTAACTCGGTCTGTGCCCTTTTCAACTTTTGAGCACTTACATGGGAAAATGCCATTCCTCTGAGCACATGATGAAAACATTACCTCGAAGAATGACCCTTTGCCCTTCACTGCTGTAAAAAAAAAAAAAGGAAGTGAAGGAAAACATTTAGGGCGCATGGAAAATGGCCACTCCCCTGTGAGAATATGTACAAAAGTAAACAGCAGAATGTTTTTGGCTGGCTCTGTCTGGGTTTCAGTCAATCCCATTTCCGTCGACTTGGTGTATGGATAAGAGAGACAAAGCGCATAAAAGATTGACGCGCCAATTACGTTAATATAACAATTAACATGTCAGTCATTTGTCGCATTTCTTGTAAAAGATGAGATGTAAAACAGGTTTTAATTAATCTTTAATCAGTAGGAGGTTCATGTAAATGAACAGTTTATAACCCCTCCCATAAATTGGTTGTTTTGATTAATGACATTGATGACAAAGGAGTAATTTCAGGGTTCATTAGACATTGCTAGATGTTCTAGTGAAGCAACCGAGAGTTTGTTTACAGAGCCATGCGATTTGTTCAATATTATAATATTCCATATGTAATTACATAACGCTACACATCACTTTACATTCCCTCACATTCCCAATCACACTGGGTGTAAGGTGGTTGGAAGGTAAAGAAGAGCCAAAAAACAAATTCCCTTTTTTCTGCCTTCTTGGATGATTGCTGTTATTCCAAGTCAGTACAGTGAGGCCTCGACTTACGAGTTTAATCTGTTCCGTGAGGTAGCTCTTAACTCAATTAACTCTTATGTCAAATCCATTTTCACCATTACAATGAATTGAAATGCCATTAATCCGTTCTGGACACCCAAAAAACACCGCAATAAATGTTAAATGTTTTTAAATAAGAAAAATGTATTTACAAATAACGAATATTGTATAAAAACACAATACTGA
>JAOUQX010000022.1:6193421-6204659 GCA_028566295.1 Liobagrus marginatus
CAGTTAGTCGTCAAAGCATTTCACTGTATGTTGTACCACGTATAATGTACATGTGACCAATAAACTTTGAAACTTTTACTATTTTAGTATAGTGTGGTTTCTTCTGTACTTTTCTGTCGTGGAGAAGTTATATTTTGTTAGTGTGCACAAGCTATGTAGAAAAATGAGTATTGACCAAAGTAGTCACAGTAGTAGAGGTATTAAATATGGTCACAACTTTTTTAAATCTTAATTTAAAAACATTCTGATACAAAGTACTCTAGTATTAGTGAACACCTGAATCATATCAATATCTGTTCCATTCCTAATGTATTGCTTTAAATGGAAGCACACGATTGTATAAAATGTCTTTGTATGCTGTCACTATAGTTTTAAAGCACTCGAACTAAAAGGTTGAAACGCTGGTCCGGCATGACAATGCTCCTGTGAACAAAGCTTCTGATCTTCATAAAAAGACATGGTCTGTTATGGTTGGAGTGGAAGAAATCGAGTGTTCTGCACAGAGCACTGACCTCAGTCCTACTGAACAGCTTTGGGATGAACTGAAATGCTGAATACAACATTTAAACCCAACGCTAATCTCTAAACGTCTGATCTTACTAATGCTCCTGTAGCTGAATGAACCCTAATGCCAACAGCCACGCTTCAAAATACGTTGGAAAACCTTCTCTGAAAAGTGAAGCTTTTTATAACAATAAAGGGGACAAAATCAGGATATTTAACAACACACATGTGGGTATGGTGGTGAGATGTCTAAAAAATATGGATTATAAATGAAAAGAAATCATGAGCCCAACCGTTCAGAATAGAAAGCCAGTATATATTGTACATTGTTAAGTAGGTGCCTGCGTATTACACCAGCTGCAGCTACAGCAGTGTGAGGTATCATCAGTGTGTTAACTCTCCGAGGCACTAAATATAGTGTTGGTACAGTACGACTCTGCTCAAACACAAGGTTGTACACAGGATTCCTGAGCAGTCCGAATATAAAGTTTCACAGCAGCATTAACAAACACCACGAAGGAACACGACATACATCAGTTTCTCGTACACATAGTCAATGCAAATGCCACACATTCTCGGCATTATACCTTGATTTCTAGAACATGTTAGTTTGAGGTCTAATACAACATGGGGAAGGCAGCATGGCATTCGATCTCTGTATGGGATTTCATTATACCCTTCTATGTCCATACAAAAGATCTGCAGAGACAGCAAAAAAAAAATCCATTACAAACATCATCATCAACAACACTTAAATATCCTAAACTTGCAAAACACGTGCAAGACTTTGAGCGAGCCGGACCCTGGTTCACCTTCTGTTTTAAAAAAAGAGGTCAGCTAGGTATCTGCATGGGAAATGTGATTAGCCTGGTTTGCTCTGAATACAACAATCTGCACATGTTCCTCAACCTCCAACCCAAAGCTCTACTCTCAAAGTCTCTCTTTCATCAGACATTTAAATATTTACAATTAACTTTCTGGTTAACGTTGGCATAATTGTTTAAATTACAATATACATTATGATCTTGATTAGAAATACATTCATGTGGTACATATACCTGCGGTTTCACAGAAGAGGCTTAAGATAGTCAGAGACTAAACTGCATGTTTGAGCTGTTTCAACTGAAAGCAACTTGTATTGACATATCTTAAAATATGTCACTACCATTGTTTTGTCTCAAAATGAACACCAGTAATTTTTTATTCTAGTGTACGTTTATAAAAGCTACTTAAATATCATAATTAAACTAAGGCCTAATCCTGGTTTAGGCTAAGCCCCGTCTGTGAAACCGGGCCAAAATGTGTTAATATTAAGATACATCTTTTTTTTTTTCTAATCGATATCACTTCACACTTAAGGTCAGAAAACTTTTCTATGTAAACTTTACCAGAAACACTTTCACAACACTGTTCGGATCATCTTTGCCTATTAGATGTTGTCATCGTTGCATATGGAACCGGCGCGCTTGGCCTTTTGTCTTGCAGATGATTTTTTTGATGATCTTTTGTGGATTTGTTAAATACTCAACTGAACTGGATTATAGATGAATATGAAGTCAACAAACCAACCACAAAGCGTCAATATGGAGATGTGATCTGGAATCATACTTAAAATGAGACAAAATTAAGTATTTAATGTCAAAAACACTTGGCAACCCATGATCACATACTTTGAAAATATAAACTCTTAAAAACTTAATAGATCATAGTAACCAGGTTAGTTAAACTGTCTGCTTTTTATAAATATCTATATACCACAATTATGTCAGAGACTGGAATTGTATTATGTATTTTTATCCAATTGTTATTATAATTTATTTCATTCTTCCTACAATGATTTTGGTCATTTGAAAATGTGTATATTATTTAAAGTTTATCCAACATTTTTCATTTTGCTTATTTCTTCTTCTTATTATTAGGTGTCTTCATACTCTATGCATTCATTACTGCTAAAGTTACAACTTTAATTGTATGAAGCTTTCTGTTGATGCTTTGAAAAAGTTTATCAATTAAATATTTTGAGGTTTATGTAAAACAAACAAAAAAAGCTGTCCTCATCCATTTTCAGTTCAAAATTCCTGATTTCACTGCAGCTTGTCGAAAAAAAACCCCTGCATGTTATTGCAATGTTTTAGGTGTTTTGTTCATGTATCATGGGTGATGATCGAGGCTTCACACTGTATAGTGGTAGCTCAATTGTTAAGGTGTTGGCATGATGATTGGAAGCTCGTAGGTTCAATTCCCAGCAAAACTGAGCTGCCACTACAGGGCCCTTGAGCAACGCCCTTAACTGCTCAGTTGGATAAATCAGATAAAAGTAAGTTGCTCTGGAAAAGGGCATCTGCCAAATGCTGTAAATGCAAATGCAAACGTATAGTTTTAGATAACAAATCAAAAGCTTAGTTACAGGTTACTGTTGTTTTAAATCATAGCACAATCTATACCTTCAACCTTTGCCTTTTCATCAGTTGAGTATAAAACAAACCACTTCCATGTTTACACCTTTCACCTAGGTCGATCCTTATTGCTCACTGCTTGATTTTGTGCTCTATATTGTTGCATATTGTTCAAATATCTAGAAACAGGCACAGCAGGAGTTGGAAGCCCGAAGCGCCAGGCTGGCTACTGACTTCACGGCACAGGTAGTCAACTTGTGACACGTTCCCGCGCTGGAGATGTAGGTGGAAGCCAGCCGGTGAAGCCTCTTGGCTCCGAAGGCGTTATAGTGGCCAGGCATGACCTGCTCCACTTCCTCCTTGTCCACCATCTCGACCAGCCTCTGGCAGCTGCGCACGTATTCGCCGACAGCGCTATAGGGTAGCCAGTCGATCATGGACCCGTCGTAGACCACATCTCCACTGAACAGTATTTTGTTGTCCTTGTCATGGAGGCAGATGCTGCCTCTGGAGTGACCAGGCATGTGGAGCACCGTCAGCTGCCGGTCCCCGAGGTTGATGACATCGCCTAGAGAAATAAATCGAGGTAAAATGGAGCACAGTAACTGGATATGAGACTGCATTGCAGCACTGACACAGCACAAGCTGCACTGACCAGACTTATTAGAGGAAAAGGAAATCAGATGATGTGAAGCACCACACCTACAAACTCATTTCATTCAGACCCCAGCCACGTTCTCATTATTCTGATTCCAGATTACATAAAATCTCAATTGAAATAAAACGACATAGAAATGCTTTTTTTTTTTTTTTTTTTTTTTTGGTATGTGTACCATAAGCATGCTGGTAAGTGCACAGATTATACTAAATCGTTTGAAGTGTAAACAAGCTTATGTAATGCCCGGAAAAGGACTGATTTTGCATCCAAAGTTCCCACCTCGCACATACAGTGTTCCAGGACAGGCTCTAGAACTACATAAGCACTGAGCAGAATAAACGGTCAATAGAAATCTATTGTGGCCTGAGACTTAAACCTTGTAATTTGAAGCTAGATTTGAAAATTAATAATTAAATAAATATAAATAGAGCAGCACGGTAGCAGAGTCGCTGGTACTCCTGCGTCACATAAAGGTCAAGGGTCCGATTCCCGCCCAGGGTCTTTCCGTGTGGAGTTTGCATGTTCTCTGGGTACTCCGGTTTCTTCTAGTCTCCAAACACATGTGATTGAGCATAGGTGAATTGTCTACTCTAACTTGTCCATAGGAGTGAACGTGTGTGTGAATGGTTGTCTGTCTCTAAGTGTTAGTCCTGCGATTAACTGATGATTATCCAGGGTGTACACCGCCTCACACCCTAAATTATCTGGGATAGACTCCAGCGACCAGCGACCCTGAACAGGATAAACGCTAGATAATGAATGAATGAAAACCATTTCCTGCTGGGCAGAGGTGGTACACACTTTCCACATGGCTACTGCAGCCTAGATATTAATCCTGCCACAAACACTCTGCCCCATGAGCCTGATTCCTTGCCCGACACCAAAACTAAAATTACACTTTAATTATGTCTCTACATAGCTGCTTTTCTTAGACTTTTGTAATCTGGTCTTGATCCAGAGAATCTGGATACATGTGGGTTGGGTCTGAATACTGAAAGCAGGGTTATAACCAGTGCATCAGCTCACTTCTATTAGTATTACTTCATTCTTCAGCATTGCATCATAACAAAATCAGGCATGGAGAGTTGGTGTAATTGATTTACTGACCATCCTGTAGTATAATTCTATAGCCTACAGTCTCAATACAATTCAGACAAATAAGAGGATCGCATTAGGCAGTGAGCTTGTTTCTCGGACCACATCCATCCTCCTTTAATATTACTCTAATTCAGTTGAGATCGATTCTACCATAGGTGCTCCAGATCAGCGGCAGCCAATGTTCGAAAAACGTTGAAACAACCCTGAGATCATTTAGAAAGCGTTTTAAAATGCATACAATGTGAACTGTTGATTTTGTTTAATAATGTTCGAACTAGGGTGGCATAACAGCATGGTGCAACCGTTCAGCGTTCATCTATAGCGCTCGTTAATAATCGGCTATATTTCTAAAGTTTCCGCCCAACATTCATGCCAGTAGGGAGATGAGAGACTCTAAACTGCCCAAGGTGTGAATGAGTGTGTGAATGAGTGTGTGCCTGCTTGGTGCATTGAGAGGGACTGGCATCTTATGCATGCTGTTTTCCGGCTTCACCCGTTGTTCTGGCAACTGCCAAGTCTAATGAATAAATGAATATCTAAACTACAAAAATAGTGTTTGAATATAAAGCACTAAATGGCTTTATATTCCTTTGGAGCATTAATACTAAGACTAGCACTACTAATGAAAGTGATATTATTATTATTATTATTATTATTAATAATAATAATAAATTATAGGGGCAATGGCTGGCATTACCTCACAAAGATGCACATTTTTATTTATTTATTTATTACAAAAATGAGATGATCGATAAGGCGTGAAAAGGGCAAATACTACATTATGAAAACATTAGCACTTCTTTAGTGTGTAATATAGTCTCGTTATAAGAACAAGCACACGCCCGGGAATTTCTGAATCATCCGCAGTCGGTCTGATGCTATTGGGTCACTGCATCAGTTTAGTGAACACAGCGCAGCTACGCCGCCATATGCTGTAAATGTAAATGCAATGCATGTACACACCTTCCTGTAGGATGTGGGTGGGCTGCACTGGTTTCACTCTGTACTGTCTGGCCGTCCAGCCCGGGGACGGATTCTCCACTATCTCCCGGTCAGACAGCCATGTCACCGTCTCGAAGTTGTCTCCGTTCGCCAGGGCATCGACCTCCGCCTCGTGCACGCCCACCTGTTGGAACTGGTGCAAGCCGCCCGAGTGGTCGAAGTGCACATGCGTCCCAATCGCCAGAAGCGGATTTTTCCGCTTGGCGTCGTCTCCCAGCAGCCCTTTGGTGCTGATATACTCGGGCAGACTGCGGAGGCCGAGGCCGGCGTCGACCAGTACGTCCTGATGAGATCCGCGAATCAGCCATATGTTAGCTCTGTTCCCCGATTCGTAGAAACGCTCCTGGATCCAAAACAGACCGTTTTCAAGAGCCTTATGCGCGTACCAGTCGGTCGCTGACATCACAGTGCATGTATGTTGATGATGATACGAGACAAGACGGATTAACTCGCAATACTAGACTAGAAATCCGTCTGGGTATAGCAAACCGTACTGTACTACCACAGTCTGGCGCTTGTTAGGAGCTGCGCTACTGTGACGTAAACAGGAAGCAAACTATTGATTGCCTGGAATAAGAATAAGCCCCGCCCACACTAGGCGCTAATGTATAAATAACCAGCAGGCGCAAGCCACTTTCAGCATTCAGGTTTAACGAAATTTTCTGTTGTGGTTTGTGCAAAAATAAACGTGACAATAGTTTCTATCAGTCTAAATGAGTAAAACTGTAATTGAATTACTCTGTAGAAAAAAAGTATTGTACTACAGAGAAGTATGGCAGGTAGAGGAAGAGGCGTAGCAGCTTTTACATTTAACGTAGAGGCACTGGGGATCACCAGAGGATCCATGCCTGAGACTCAGCGTGGTCCACAACCCTTGTTTCCTGTGAGTTGTTTCTCCAGTTCCAGTTTCAGTGCCTATTTATTTTTGTTCCCCATATCATTAGACTTGCTTGGCCACACGTTATGACACACGTTGTGCATCTCTACTAAACTGTATCTTCTGTGTTCGACAGCAAATGGAGTTTAAGCCTGTGCCTCTAAAGGCCGGGGAAGATGAGGACTACATGTTGGCTTTGAAACAAGAGATTAGGGGAAGAATGAAAGGCCTACCTTTCAACATAAAGCCAGCCTCAGACAAGGGTTGTTCTTTTGCCGATTACATCACAGCAACACCGTGCACCATGGCTTTCATTAGCAGCACTTAAGACTGTCCACTGATTCACCCACATGGTGCTCATTAAGTGTTTATGAATTACTGTGCATGCCACTTGGGATATTGGCTTTTATTTTCAAGTATTTAAAAACAAATTAACTAGGTCACCATGGGTTTTATCATTTTTGTTTCTCAGGTGTGGAACGGTATAAAGAGAAATATATAAGGGAATGCCAGAAAATTGAGGACGAAGAATGGACGCCAGGTAAAATGTTTATTAGGAGACCTTATGTGATTTGTCATTTTACATTTTCTCCTTTTCACACTCAATTTGTTTTGCAGATTGGAACCGTCTTCCAAAGGAGCTCATGCCTCAGAAGAAGAAAATAACCAAGAAGACTGGTAAATGTACAATACACGTTACTGTATTTGTATTTCATGTGTAAATAATATGGAAAATTTACATTTACAGATCCTAAGAAACGCAGAAAGATTTCAAGCAAAGATCAGGCAGCTTTGCTGTGTAAACTAGATGTAAGTTTCTGATTATTTTTTATTGTTAAATGTTCGTAGCATACTAACTAGTTCTTATTGTCTCTCTGAAGGGTAAATGGTATTTTATTAGATTTTTTTCAATACTATGTAAACTTGAGTAGCCCAAGTCTGAATTAAGGATTAATTTTTAAAAAATTCCTTTTTTTACTCGCTGGAGATTAACTGGAATACACTTATTTCTGTATTGAATATTTTCAAGGAGCTAGAGAAGAATGGTGACAAATTAGATGATGAGAATGAAAAGGAAGAAAAAAAGGGGGAGGCGGAGGATGACGAAGTCGTCGAAGAATACGAGGAGGACGAACTTGAAGAGGTAAAAAAAATGGATAGATCTGACAAATTATTGGCAGTGATGAAGCAGACGATATTGCGAAGCACATAATTCATTAAACATGAAGTATTGCATTTAAAAAGAAAATACGATTAAACTTTATATTGTAGAACTAATTTAAAATTAGTTTTGCCGATTCTTCTGAATTGAAATTTTAAACTATTTTGAGTTGTGTGTGTGTGACAATATATTATATAATCAGTCTACAAGAAGGCATATTGCAGCACACTGGTTACCTGGATAATTGGGTAACGTTTACTTTCTTTTGTCAGGAAAATGACTACATAGATACCTACTTTGAAGATGGGGATGAATATGGAGCAGGCAGCGATGACAATATGGATGAAGCCACATATTAATTTATGACTGGAAAAGATCATTGGTGTTAGAAGAGAAACCCAACTTGTAAAACATTTAATTATTCACATATTCTATTTGTTAGATCTCCTATAGTGTTCAGTTACAGATAAGTATACAAAAAAAAATAGTAAAAAATAATTTATTTTCAACCGGCATCTACATTCCACAGGCCGAAGGCACATACAGCTCAAAAACACGATTTAACAAAAATGTTCATGATTAAAGAGGAAAACGTGAATTTTCACAAATATTGTACAGTTCACACCACCTCATCCAAGGTTAAAGATTTCAGTTTTGTGGTTGACAAACAGACCTCTTGAGCAAAGTTTAAAAGAATGTTGGCACCAGCTATACTGCTTTTTGCATTTCTGAATATTGTTCTAAAATAAATTAGTGTGCGTGTACATCCCTGACAGAGCTGTCGGTCGTCCCTGTTATGTTTTGAATAAACATTTGTATCATTGCTGAGGCAAATGTTAATATGGTTTTTTTTTATACCTAAAGGACCAAGCTCTGTAGCAGAGAAATTCCTATGGCATCAACAAAGTGCAGTTATGGCATGGCAGCTTGGAATTTGTATCCCAAAATGTGTAAAGAATAACAGATTTGAACCAAACCCCTTTTGATTTCCGACAGGACGGCCCCTACTCTGAAAGCTACAGCCTTGAATCAATAATTAAGTCACGACCGCAGCTTGTTCAGTCTAATAAACCGAATTGCATTTAAAGCATTATATTTAAGAGACTATTGCAACATGAAAGGTTTAGACCAGACTTCTGAAATACAAATTATTAATTCATCATGTCTTCACACATTTTCCCTCTTTAATCTTCTCAACCTTACACAAGTTAACTTTTAGCCTTTATATTTGCAAGTTGGTTTTCCTACATCGTGAAGTGGTTCAAAAATATTTATCATGCACTTTTGAGGTCAAACTGATCACTCCAAACGTGATTTTGTGGATAAGAGCTTAGAAAAAACAAACTCAACTCAAACACTAATATTCTTCTTTATGTTTTCTGTTTTCGTCCCAAAACGGATGCTGGATGTTCAACAGCTGGATCTATGTGGGTATCTTGATGAACGGCCTTAGCTGCTGGTAGAGCAGACGCACCACCAAAGTTTGAGAGTGTTGGCTGGGGTCTGATGGACTCCGTAGTAGTGTGATGGCTAACGTCCGCTTTCATCAGCACCTCGTAGTACAGCAGGTAGAACACTGGTGTGATGATACCCACCACCAGCATAATGACTACCGCAGTCCACCACCTCATACCCCAGTCCGCTCCATAGTATGGGTCCTTCCTGGCAGTGGACCTGCATTCTGCTTCTCCTTGAACAGGCTGCTGCGAGTTCAGCGAGGACACCACCTCACTCAGACTGCTTCTGGACGGGCTGGTGTATTTGACCAGAAGCTCAATGTCCTTGTCCTTCTCCTGCAGGAAGCACTCCACGCTGTCGGTGGACGAGGAAGAAGAGGGAGAGGAGTCTGCAGAACATGTGCTCGGAGGGATCTCCAAGACTCTGCGAACGCCGCTGGGTGAGCTAGATTTGTGCGGAGCTGTGCTGTGGGTTTCTGTGAACAAGCTAAACTTCTTCACAGGGATTTTGAGGGACCTCAAGGCAAAAAAGTCCTGCTCTGTCAGGAGATTGTTGGCCCTCTTTAGATCAGCGACCTGAGGAAATGCAACACGCCAAATTACTTGGTTACAAAATACAGCAATACCATAACAATGAATAACTTAGTATTAATATGCAATACTGACACTCATGATAATCAATAACCTACTTAATATTAAGCAATCATGTAACATCTTAATTAGCTGTCTATAGGTTTAAAGTGTTATGGCATTTAAACAGCATTTGGTTCCCACAATGTTCACACCTTTGCTTATTCAGAGGCGGGTTGGAGCTACCAGGTGCCATTGCTGGATGACAAAGAAATTTCAATTTGTCTTAAGACATGCAAGTTAGCTGTGCTTTGTAATTGTAAACATTGATGAAGCTAGTGGTGTTGCCTTAAGTAAGTGTAGAAGTTAATTAGGAGTGCAAAGTTAAGTCTTTAGAAAGTAAGGGCAAGTGTTTGCAGACACTGAAGTGCTCCGATGTACAACAGCTTTCAAGCATGCAAAGTTTTCGGTAATTGTAAATGATTTTACATTGCTCAAAAGATATAGCAACACTCATTTTAAGGACGATGCTTGTTGATCCTGACCTGGTGCTCAATATGGCTGCTCAAGTGTGCTCTCAAAATGTTTTATAGTTTTACGGTCGCTTTTTTCTGTTTATTTTACTAAGTGTACAACAGTGCCTCATGGACCTAGATCAGCCATCAGACTACAAGTAAATTAGTATAATCTGCATTAAAGAACTCATGTTAAACCGTATCACATGAAATATACTCTAGTGTTTTACAGACTTACAGAGCAGAAATACTGAAGCGAAATGCTAATCAGTGTGTCTCCCTCCTTGACGTCCCTCATCACGTAGATGATGTCATCCTTTTGATCTCTGGAGGTACTGCGCCGGTGCCTCTCCCTGCCTCTGGAGCGGAGCTCGTAGCTCTCACCATCCTCCTCAGAGCACTCAGTCTCCGACTTGTTGTCGAAGATATGATAAGTATGACCTCCAGTTGCAGGCTGCATCGCTGTAGCGGACTGGAAGCCATTATATTGGTTTCTTCCAGTCATTTTCGCCCTTGCAAAAGAAGACAAGGAAGCAAAACCAAACAGTATTTAAAAAAAAAAGCTTATATAGCTTTTATATATATAGCCTTATATAAAGCTTTTATAACACCTTAACAGCATACTCACCCGGCGGTTGAGTACGTAACATTATTACGAATTTATTCTTGTGGTAAACGTTAATGATGGATGACAACTACATATCTCAATTAAACATGACGGAGAGAAATGTAAACTTAACAATTTTGAAGGCATGTTTAAATACAATTCAATTAAAATGATTAAATCAAAACAATCTAAATTATAAAGAATCAACCTCCCCCTCCTCACTGGGCATGGCAATAGGGATTTAAGTGCTGTGGCAATCTCAGGGTATTCCGCCATGACTTTAATCCAGAACACCGGCAGAGTTGTAGTCTTAAGTCCGCCGTCATTTGCAATCTCCAGCAGTTGATCTTCTTCTTGCACAGACATGCTAGATTCGCCTGGTTTGTTGACAA
>JAOUQX010000022.1:6207990-6220771 GCA_028566295.1 Liobagrus marginatus
AAACATGTCCAAAATGCCTCTGTTCACGCGCCGTCCCCACAACTCCAGTTTGGCTTTAAATGCAGCTACTTTGTCTGCCAACTTGAAAACAGTTGTCATTTTCCCCTGAAGGCACAGATTGAGTTCATTGAGCATGCTGAATGTCACAGTGAAGCCAGTTTTGCGACCCATACCTTGTCACTGAAATGTGCTGCCAGCGGTGACTTCTTTTCTGAAAGAAATCTTTGCAATGGCTCTCGTAATTCAAATACTCTGGTATTTCTGTGTATAAGAGAAGGCATCTGTGCTCTGCGTCCATCTCCTCACAAAGCTGCTCAAACAGGCGCGAGTTAAGGGCTTGTGGTTTGATGTGGTTAATAACTTTAACAACATCCATCAATATGCTGTTAAATGAGTCCTACCCAAGGAAACTTTCTAACGACGTCTGTTTCGTACTCATTTTTGATAATTTGTGGGTTAAATTTGAGCAAACAATATACACGTACACCAAGCACTGTTAAACATGAGAGAGTACCGGTGAGCATGCGCATGCGCAGTATTGGTGCGGCTTTAGGTGACGACGTCTCTCAGCTCCCGGTTAACCTCTCGTCCATGGAAAGTCGCACAAACCCGAGAGAAATACACTTTATATAATAATTTATATAATGATTTAATACATAATTTTTAAAAATAAATAATTTAATGTTCCTTGGGCGGCCCGGTACCATTTGATCCACTGACCGGTCCGCGGACCGGGGGTTGGGGACCACTGATTTAGAGGATATTAAAATCAATGAAGTAGTGCAGTCATTTCTATCCTTTTCTGTTTCTTGACCTTATCACATAAGTAATTGTTCCTAAAAATTGTCCACATGTTAAACAAACAGCTTTACCTCAGACTACTAATACTGTCTAAAGTAATTTTTCATGAATATTAATTAGGGAAAGTTGCACCAGAGCTATTTCTTTTTGCTAAACGGTTAGCCTTGCAGCTGGCTGGCTATGCTATCAGACCTTTCGGTTATAAAATATTATATTATATTCGACAGCACTGAGATTTAAACACAAAGTAGGTCACGCAATACTAATAGTAGCACCTAGGCTAGCATAACAGCATCTATTTAGCAGCACATGTGGGAGTTGCTTTCAAGCGAGCTCAATGTGGAAATACCTCAGACAGTAAAACAGCTTGGTGCCCAGGTTATTTTCCACTTCAACTTCATAGACACCCAAGTGCGTCCAAATGTTAGCTTTGACTACTGAAAGCCAAGAGGAACCAATTAAACAGGTGGAATTGGGTGTGGATTGGAACGAAAACCTGTACCCACGCCGAGCCTTTGCGGATAAGATTGGCCACCCCTCCCTGCTACAACAGAGCTGTTGATCTACATTGCCCATTTCCTCCCCCCCCCTTTCTTCCTCGTATTTCTTTGCCTACACAAATACAAATGCATTGTAACTAAAATGCACCCTAATTTTAAAATGAGAAAATACAATCTTCATGATTCATACCGATCTGTGACTATTTTGTATTTTTCAGTTCATTGTGTCAGACGTTTGGTGTTGTTACAGAATACACCTACATGTTTTCGCCATGCAAAAGCACCCCTTCACACCAGGTTGGTTCAAGCTGTGTGTGGTTTAAGCGCTGTTTTTAAATCTCAGTACATATATGTAATAGCTCAGACCTCCTTAGAAGTGGAATATGGTCGAACACAACTTTGAATATTTTATCTCATGGTGTGGAGCTTTAGGGAGCTTCAATAGATCTGGGCTAGACAATACATCAACAATGTGTTACATACCAAGGGAAAGATACTACCTCTGGCTTTGGTTAGTCAAATCTAGACTAAATGCTCCAGCAATGCGAAATACTAGTTTAGTATTAGCTATCATTGGTTTGTTTTACATCAAATTTCAGTACACCAGAACTAACTGAGGAACAAAGAGCAAGGAAAAGGAACAGTATTTGAGGAACATTGGCTAAGCTCAAAGTCAAAAGGACTAAAACATGTGCTGTTACATCATGGTATGATATGACCTGATATATCTCAAAGCAATTATACCTGAACAACTTGTCGAACTATTAGATTTCCATTACATTTAGTAATAAATAGCAAATCATGTGCCATATCAATTTAATAGTTATTATTATAGTTATACTTGTCTTCACTAAGACAACTTTGTTCTTGTTCATGGGGTGATTCTGTAAATTGTATTAATAATGTTAAAGCCATGTGATTCAATCTAAGAGTAAAAACAATAATTAACAAATAGCATGGTATCTAACAAATCTAAAAAAAAAAATAAAACAAGGCTGTGGACAGCACAGCTTTACTTTAGATATTTTGTATACATAAACCCTTATACCCTAATATGTTCACTATTCATTATTTATCTCTTGGTAACGTTTTAAACGCCTGCCTTACAAAATTCACATGATCTTAATTGCCTCCATCCACGACAATCAACGTTAAAGAGCTGAAATATCCGTGCCAGAATGTCTTTCTGATAAATCTGTCCTAATTCTGTTAGACTGTTAGGACAAAACAAAGCTTTATTTATATATGCAACATTCACTGAAGTTGGTTAATGCGTGTCAAAAAAAGAAACAAACGTACTTCCACACGAAGAGGGAGATAACGGAGATCCATATGAGAGAACTTGGATTTTAGCCTATCGAGGGCCATGTTCAAAGTTCATAGAGGTGATATAACGTTAACTGATGTCTGATATTGTATTAAAAAAATAGAATATAAGAAACAAAGTCTGTGCTCTGTGCTCTTCGAAGAGAATCGTGTTTTATTGTGATTCCGGGTTGTTTGTGAACGTGTTTGCTAACAAAATCTATTCAAATTGAGTCCCTAGGCCGTCAAACCCGGCTAACCAAAAAAAATAATAGAAATGGACCAAGAACCTGTTTATGTATATTATTTACAAA
Source organism: Liobagrus marginatus (assembly GCA_028566295.1). Lineage (NCBI taxonomy): Eukaryota > Metazoa > Chordata > Actinopteri > Siluriformes > Amblycipitidae > Liobagrus > Liobagrus marginatus. Next base: position 6,210,911 of record JAOUQX010000022.1, read on the forward strand.
CATATTAATATATAAGATATTTATTCAGCAACACACTGGCAGCTTTGTTACTAGCATCACAAAAACCGAAAGCCAAGACTACTTTCTCTGAGTCTACTCAAAACCCATTATCTTTCCCGGCTAGCATTGTTAGCCTAATAATCTACCTTAGTTTACTTAACCTTACCACCAACGAAGAAGATGGTCAATCATTTTAACAATAAAAATCCAAGTATAAATAAATAACTGATGTGAAGCCAACAAATGGTACCTGAAACAGTCAGATGAATCCACCGGTTTGCTTAGCCATTTTTCTTGTTAGTAAAAGAGCTGAGTGTGCGTTTGTTTAGCTAACTAGCTATCTACGCCACGTCAACACAGTCCCAGCGTCATGACGTATGAACTGTGGGCGGTGCCGCAAAGGTAAGACGCCTAGACAAACTGAGGATTTTCACTTAGAGGACGTGTGAACGTGTTACAGAACAAGGACCAGCGAACAAACAAATGACTGGCTGAATATGACTGTACCTACAGGACACCGTAGAAACTTTCAAATTATTTCTGAGAAGTCAGGAATTAGTCTGGGTTGGTGAGGTTGCATAATGAAAACATAATAGATAAAACCAATGCGTAAAGTTGGACGGAATCATCCAAGTAGCAGTAGCTAACAATCTTCTAAGACATAAAATTCTAGATATTACTTCTCCTGAAAAGATTACCATGCTAGTAACAACTCACAGTACACAAGATATTCAGATGTTATGACCGCGATATCCACTAGGGGGAGGTATTTTCACACGTTTATATTCCAGATCGACTACATTTGAGCTATAAAAGGATAACCTTTTATTGATTCCAAGTTGTTAGAGTAGAGAGAAAAAACACTGAATTGCCCAGGAACAGGGTTGACTAGAACCTGTTATATAGTGTAGCCAGTCTAATTAAGGGAGGTCATGGGTGGTGGTGGAGGAAACCAGAGATATCAGACACCCACACATTTTAAACACAGATAGTACCTAGAAATTAGCTTTTATGATTAAGAAACTTTGTGGGTCTATAACTGACAACAACATTAAAACTACTGCTACTTCTACTATTACTATTACAAATGGGAAAAATAAGAAGGTATGGAGGAGGAGAAGGACAGTTTTCGTTCCAACAGATAAAAAGGTAAAATATAAAATAAAATCACTCAAATTAGATTAGATTAGAAGTTTATATTGTCCACACATGTGCAAATTCATATTCGGCTCCACAAAAGCATAAAAAGCATATTATACCAATGCATTTCACGTCACAATCCAATACAACAAACACACAAAAACATACGTAAGACACTTAAAATAACTACCTGCCCCATGGATTACAAACACAAAACATGAAATAAATATATGCACGATAATCCGTAACAGCAAAAAGTCTTTGGGTGTAAACCTTCAATCTCTGTGTCTAAAAGAGTAAGTGCACTCACAATAATCTCTGGGGAAAGTTTTTGGCTAAAAATGTCCTGTTTCTCCAGCGGTGCACCACAATTTACTGTCTCTTCCCAAATAGCGGGTTGGGTTGTTCACGTCGCTGGGTGGAGCTGTGTGAAGCTAATACGATTAGCACGTCGTCTCCAGTCTCCGAACAGAGGCGCAGTTGAAGTGCGCTCCGAGTTAAATCCTGAGAAACGGCATGGAAGCACGGCTCACACCGAGCACACCAGCGCGCGCCTTTTATCCAACATTCTCACACGATATCGAGTAAGACACTGCCAGGCGTCACATCCTTCCCGCTCTTCTGTGTGTCTTATTTGGACTGTATGAAACTTGGCTGTTTTTACCTGGAGAGAGGCGCTCGGCTGAAGCGCACTGAGAACGCGCGGATGATCCGTTAGCTTACGCGGTGACCGAAACGCGCTCCTTTAGGTGTGCTGACCCACATGCACGCTTAACTCCGCCGGATCCTGTGCTCTTCACCTCGGGTCGTTAGTGCAAGGTATCAGGTGAGTAAGAGTTATTCATTATTTTATGAAATGGCCGGATGATGAACAGGTGTTTGAAGAGGAAAGTACTTTGTGAGCCTTCATGTCACATGCCGGTTGCACTAACCGTGTGCAACACGTAGTAAAGCCCGAGCTCTGCCTCTGCATCCTATTTCAAAACAGACGACTGGTTGCGTTATAATCATTTAATGCTGCACCGCATTATCCTAATCTAACGCTCTTAATGACAAGAATTTATATAACGCGCTTACTGTTTACAAAATAATAGATGCATGTGATTCTTTCTTTCTTTCTTTCTTTCTTTCTTTCTTTCTTTCAACCATCACGTTCAATTATATTTAATGAATTTTTACAGTGACTTTATTTATATAGACAGGTGCATGCTTGAGGTTCATTGTGTCCGAGTGATTTTGTTATCAGTGCAACTTTAGGTAAAGAAGCTCATGGCGCGCGTGAAGCCGAGGAGTGATAATAATATTGATAATAGAAGCCTTTCTGATTGGCGTTTCCATGGTTACTCGGCGGCGCCCTTGTGGGGACGGTGCGCTTTGTGCATCTCTCGCCCGCGCGCCCATTCAGCTAAAACAACGGGGAACCTCCTTTAAAAAAACACTCAATTGTCAAGCCATAAACCGTTCGTGTTATCTCGAGGCGTTTTGATTCACCTTCATGGTGGAGTTTATTTAATCCACTCTATAAACTACAAACCAGTTTTTCACACAGACCCTGGCGAGGCTTCTCTTTGTCCCGTTTCCTCCATTTTAGAGTGATTTACGCTGTGGTGTAATCCTAATAGCAGCGCGCGGGGGCAGGATTCGAGGTCATAGGTCAGAATGGTTCCTTGTCTTTGTTTTTCATTGTTTGTTGGAAATGTCTAGTTATGTTTACTCCTTCTAGTGTGCATTCATTTTCAGTTTAAACTATTTGAAATACATTCTTTTTTTTTAAAGTTAGCTTTGTTAGTTGCACCTACTTTTTCACCATCCACTATTAATATTAAAGTACATACCTGTGACTAAAGGACTTGTGTATCACCAAGGCATATTAAAATAATACGAGGTAATAATGTATATATTTACATGGCTATCCCATATCCTGCAGTTGCCATCAAGTAACTGTCTGAGCCTGGAGTCTATTTCTGGAAATGTGGTTAGTGAGGTGCTGTTGAACGTAAATTTCTTCAGCGTTTTTAAAGACTCATCACAGGAGTTCTATTTAGAATATGCTCATCCTTTCAATTATTTTTTTTTTCTTAAAATTTTTAAGGAAAAATTCAAAGCGAAGAATTATAATCCCAGTATCTGCTGTTAAAGTTCCCGCAAGGTTTTTCTACACCTTGTTGACCCTGGTTTGTTCATTAAGGAATTACATCTATTACCAGATTCCTGTCAAGCTGCTTTTGACAAGATCTATTGCCAACAGTGCGTCACATAGCAAACTGAATTGAATTCTTAGCTACCTGTTTGAGTTGAATAGTTTGCCTCATATGATGTAATTATCAACATACTATAAAAGTAAGAACATAGTTCATGCAGTTCATATTAGCAAAATAAGAAGAAAAAAATAGTCCAAACACTCACACTTATTAAACCACAATGCAGCTTGAAGGACGTAGTAAGCTTATGTTCATTTGACTTTAGGGAAGAATTAGTTAGACTGTATAAATTATTTAGTTTATTTAGATTCAGCAGGCAGCATGGGATTAAGGCAAAGTTTTATTAGTTTATATGATATTAGCAGGTGCTTTGCATCATGAGTTAACCGACTTGAAACAAATTATTTCATGTTATCTGGATTACATTTATTATCTGTGCTAGCTTGTTGCCTATTATGTACATTGGTTGTGATCATGTATTTCTTATATGTTTTCAGGCATTTCTTATTTATTATTGTCCTAAATAACTATTTCTCGGTTTGTCTCAAGCCGTTGATTTTCAATTTTGCACCTTAGCCGAAGTGTGGCATGCCATAAACAGCCCCCCTATTGATGAGGTGCTAAGACTCTGATTGATGTTTTGTGGGGCATAAACAGACCACACAAGGGCCACACATGATGGAAGAGTAGCAGGTGTAGTGGAACAAAAGAAAGAGTCGTCCACACAGCACAGTAGCGTAGGCCAAGCTAATGGCTCCTCTGCGCCTGTGTGAATCAGACACTTTGGACCATGTGTATGAAATACAGCAATTTACCAAAAATACCGTCTATATGAGTGCAATTTTAAGACTTTGTATCTCCTCCCTATGTTCATTATTACTTGCATTAACTACATGTGTTTTTCCTCTAGTGCTAATCCATATGTTTAAGTCTTTACCTGAGGAAAATTAAAACTGGCGCTAAATGTGATGTGTGTTGGGTTTTTTATCTTGACATTTATGAGCAAATCATTTTTACAGTCTGTTTTCCAAATGACATTATAGGAAATCATATATCAACCTTGTTTTTAATTATAGCCTTAGCACAGGCATTTATGGCCACATCAATATTCCACTAGTCATATCAGATTATCAATGTTTTCTTTTTTTCCTCCACATTTATCAAACTTAAGCACTACTTGAGTGCAACCACTACACTTCTTGATGCACTTCAAGATTCATTGTAATAAATATATGTTGATAAATAAATGATGCAAAGTTTCATACAGCCCCAAAAAAACCCAACACAACTCACAATGTGAGCGAGTTTAGAATTTGGCATTTGTTCCAGTCTGGTTAAGATTTCCACACCTTCTGAACTGACATAGCAGGGTTCCAATCTGGATCCTCCTTTCCCACCAGATTGGGGCCTCCGCTAAAACAAAGTGGCCACGCAAGGCGCAGAGCACTGGGGAGAAGATGAATTCAGCTGGTGAAAACTCTGTACAAAGAGTGCGCACCCAGAGCAGAATGGCGACGCAGTGGGAATATAAGCCGCTCGGTTTTACTGTGCGTCATGTTATTGAATACACAAGCAGGATTTTGTGTGAAATATCTATATAATAAATGTGTAGTGCTTGACTGCTGTGTAATTGTCACTGGCATTTTTGTACCTTTCGTACAAAACCTTTGACACCCTCACTCGCATAGACCAAACCTCTGCAGACTTTACTCAAGACTGTACACTTTTAATATTTTTATTTGTTGGTGTGTCTCCTTTACATATATTCTTTATTTTTTCCTGTTTAAGATAAAATATATTAGATAAGATCATTTCATTGTAGTTTATATTAAATTATTTCATTTAATTTCTGTAAAGAAATTAGCACAAAAATTAGTTTTCCCTGATTTAAATGTAAAAATTGAGAATAAAAATCATTGGGAAAATTGTTATTCATAAACAATTGTTACATTCGATAACAAAAAAAGTACCTCTAATCATTAATCGTAACCAATTTATGACCAACTTTAATGTACGTAATCTTTTATTTAAAATCTGAATAATACTAATGTTCAAATACGGACTGCGCAATCATTCAAATCTTGTCATTTACATTCATTTACATTTACATTGTCACTAAGGTAGCATTTTGCTATTTATAGTATAAATCCATAAACACTTTATAACCAATAGTTTTTGGACACCTTTACCAGCACACCCTGTATGCCATACAGTGTTTCTTCCCCAAACTGTTGCCACGGTGCACACAGCCGTCTTGAATTTCTTTGTATGTTGTAGCATTACACTGTTACTTTGCTGGCACTAAGAGACCCAAACACTCATCATGACCATTTTCTGTGTTTCTGTTCTATGCACACAGTCCTATTTGGCATATTCAGCTGATATTTTGAGCTAGTGATTTATAGAGCGAAAGCTGTTTGGTGCTGCTAGGATTTAACCTTTCTATTGGCTCAAGAGTTACTTCTGCCTACTGTTGCCCAGTTTTTCATAATTATAACGCATTTTTTGGTCATTCACTGCTTTCTTCTCTTATCAAATTTTCCTTTCTTGAATGAAAACTATTTACTACCATTTTCAGCATAACCATTAGAGTATATTTTGTACCTACTTTTCTGGTGGTCCCCCTTTTGCTGCCAAGCCAGCCCTGACCTGTTGAGGCATGGACTCCACTAGACCCCTGTATGTGGTATCTGGTACCAAGATGTTAGCAGCAGATCATTTAAGTTCTGTAAGTTGTGATCAGTTGTAATCAGTGAGCCTTTGCTGCTGATGACCCTGTCACTGGTTCGCCATTGTTCCTTTCTTGGACCATGTTTGATAGATACTGACCACTGCAGACCGGGACATCTCACAAGAGCTGCAGTTTTTAAGATGCTCTGACCCAGTCGTCTAGCCATCACAATTTGCCCCTCATTAAACTTGCTCAAATCGTATGCTACCCACTAACAGTAATATATCCCATCCACTAACAGTAATATATCCCACCCACTAACAGTAATATATCCCACCCACTAACAGTAATATATAATGTTATATGTTATGTATAGTATAATATAATGAAAGTCTAAATTGAATCTCCCCAAAAACATTTACACTTGTATTCCTCTGTGTTCTACTGCAATACTAAGCATCGAAATAATTTAGAACACCCACTACCGTAACAGAATTTTGCTTACAATAATGACCTTAAAAAGCACACACAAATGCACTTGAACACATTCGTTATACTTTTTCTGTCACTGATGTAGTGCAGGGCTTAAAGCAAAAAAACAAACAAACTCTTGATCCAGTTTGACTTCATCAGACTTTTCTGTGGTTGTCAGGGCAATGGGAGATGTTATGGTGACTGTTAAGTACACTGATCATAAAAACAGCTCAAAGGCTCCCTACCAGTGGCCTGAGCGCATTGACAAAAATCTGATGTTGTAAGAAATGATCCCTTTAAACTGAGAACGCGTGACCGCAAAAATGAAAGTGAACGGCAAGCGCTCATTCAAAAGCCATTTCAATACCGCGCATATTGCCGGAAACTTTAAGCCCCTAATGTAGTAACATCAAGACTGAACATATGTTCATATGTTTACATTTACACTGCATATCACCTGTAACTACACATTCTGCTGTCCCCCACATGAGGATGGGTTCCCCTTGAGTCCTCTCAAGGTTGCTTCCTAAAATTACATTAGAAAGTTTGTCCTTGCCATCGTCGCATCAGGCTGCTCATTGGGATACATTTCACACACTTCAAAATGTTTCTTATACTTCTTATTGTTTTTCTTCTGTAAAGCTGCTTTGGGACAATGTGTATTGTTAAACTTACTTTATAAATATAATTAAATTGAATTGACTTATATTTTTATATGTTTTCCCCTTTCCTACATGTATATGTCACTTGGAAGTCTGCATGTATAGATGGAAGGCTTGTGAATTAGCAAATCGCAAAACATAAACCAATATGAATTTGCTCAAATACACAGTTAAGCCCAAATGAGTCGAGATGACTTCTTTCTTTCCCAGGCTTTGTCTGTTTTTTTTTTTTCTGTTTTTTTTGCCGTGGTATCCACGGCCACTTTTTCTCCATCCTTTCTCTATGGCTCTTTCTTCTTCCCACCGCCAGGAAGGTTCCTACCCATTGTGTTTCGTCATGGTGAAAGAATTTCTGAAGTGGAAGCATTTGAACTGAATCCGGGATCATGCAAAGACCTCCTCTGACCAGTGAGTGATGAATTCATTGCTATTGCTTCCAATGACGCATCTCCACGCGGTAAAGCTGTGGACGACGCTGCTTTAGAGAAAATCAACATTTGTTACTGGTGAGGCAGCTCATGGCAAAACAGGTGATGGCGTTTCGGGGCAATAAAGGAATGTTATTTCCAGTCAGTGAGAAGTGAACAGCTCAGAGGGCTTCGTTTGCCCAGGCTTTTTTTTTTTCTTCCATCCACAATCCAGCCATCTGTCCGAACACTGGCAAAGTTGCCAGATTGAAGAGACCACGGCAGGAATTTCCCACACCTCTTCGATGCTGAAGGGTCTTGGAGGGGAGACGGAGTGAGAGAAAGAGAGCTAACTGTTTGAATGGGGGTTTGATTCGGACTAGGAGGAGTTCTCGATGTGGAAAAAAGGGGCGTTGGAGTGGAAAAAAAAAGAAAAACAATGTTGCAAGAAAAGAAAGAACACAACAGCGAGATTCATGGTTTGAAAAAGAAGGAAAAAATGCACGTTTTTGTGTGATGGTCAGTGAATCGAGTGCTCCCTTCTCCTTCGCTGATTCTCTCTGTCTCTCTCACCAGACACTCGCGCACACACACACACACACACACACACACACACACACACACACACACACACACACACACACACACACTCCACACCCATCGCTTCTGTGTATGCAGCTACAAAGAAAGGCAATTAGCATTTCAGCCAGGCTTAACTGGCTATGTCTGATGAAGTAATAAGCTTTATCATATTTTTTTCTCATGCAGGCTGCCATTTGTGAGCCTGGACCTCGTTTAATCCTATAAAAGTACTTTTGTCTTCCCCTGCAGACACTGTTTGTCACAATAGCTAATCAGTCATGGAGCTCTGTGGCTCCAAAACATTCGCAATGTGAAATTCAATGGGATCCATTATTGTGTTCACGGCTCACAAATTGGAGCAAAGAAAAGTCATTGTCTTTTTGGGAAGAAGAATAGGAGATGCCTTTGGAACAAGACGAGAGCAAACCAGAGACAATCCCTTCAAAATCCACCCTATATTTTCTCTCGTTCCTGTTCACTCTAGCCAGTGCAGACTTGATTGGCATTTAGTCCTTACAAAGGAGGTAAAACACTTTGATAAAAAGTGTCATATGACAGTATGTCTATGTCTATATATGACCGTATGACAGAACTGTTCATGCACTTCTACAAAGAAAAAAGATTTTTGTTCTCATTCCTCCCTCTTTATGCCCCTCAACAGGACGACATCTGCTCCCACTCAGACCTCTCAGCACTCTCCGTATTTAAACGTACACAAACACACTCAAATGCACTCACACTTTTTTTTTCACTTGCGCTCTAATTCTAGGTTCTCTATATGGTCCAAAAATAGGAATGCTTTGGGCAGGGTTTTGCCAAATTAGTGTCTAATTCTTGAAAACTGAGGGGTTCCAAAAATCCTTCATTGGCTTAATGATGTATGTTTTCACCATCATCCTTTATTAAATTTCTTCATTTCCTCCTGACCATAAGATGCCCAGGATAGCAGCTTTTACCTAAAAATAGTTTAGAGGAAGTGCGAGTGGCAATTATTGGCTTCCGAGCCTTCCATATAGATCAGCTCTGAGGTTTGCCAGTCCCCTAAAAGAAGCTGGCTACTGAGAAATGAGGGTGTCTTATTTTAATTACATATCCAAATGTTTCAGTGGTGTGGTTTCCATCAAATTTGAAATAAAAATGGGGATAAGAGAATAAAAAGGCCCGGATATTACCAATTGAGTATTAATGGCTGTGCCCAACCGCCCAGCAGTGGCAGCTTGGTGGTCCCACGTATTATTGAACTCCAAAACCTTGACCACTGAGCTACAACTTTCCTGTATCATGCACATTAAGCCAATTGAGCTGGTAAATTGACACCTAAGGTGTCAGCATCTATTGTTTGTTAAAAATCAAAGCAGCACTTGGATGTCGAATGCCTTCAACTTTCCTAATTAGAAAAAAACAAGTTGCTCTCTTGAGGATAGATGGCACATCGCATTGCATGCATGAAGATTGCGTTTGCTAAATCATGCTATGTACTGTATGTATTTCGCTAGTTCTTAGATATTGTGTAGCTATAGGTATAGCTTTTGTCAAACGCTTAGAGATATTCAATGGTGAATCATGATACCAGTGGTCCATGTGACACTGATTGTACTGTCTTTGTGAATATGTAATACAAGTTCAAGTTCAAGTTTATTGGTCACATATACATTGTACAGTACAACATACAGTGAAATTCTTTGGTGGCTGTCTGAACGTTTGCTGTAAGTGGGGGAGGGGGG
>JAOUQX010000022.1:6232108-6244275 GCA_028566295.1 Liobagrus marginatus
TATATACAGTATGTATATATATACGGTTTATAAACCGGACCAGAATCCTATTAAAATAACTGGATTTCCGGATTGGGCTTCTCGGAGCAGGTCAATGTTTATAACGTGTAGAAAACTAGACTTGCCATTTTCATTTGCATTAAACACAAGCTGTGCTATATTCTAATACATTCTAACCTCCATCACTTGTCATTTCAGAGCTCATCAAACGGTGTGAAAGTTGGAACTCCAAACACAGCCAAGATCACCATCTTGTCCAATGACAATGCCTTTGGAATTATTTCCTTCAACTCAGTAAGACATTGCCATTGTAACATTATCACAATTTGAATATTGTCTGATACGTTTCCTACCTTTGTTTACCACTGACAGGAGTCTAACCAAACTTTATACTGTCGGTTAGTGGCAGCTACAACTGAAAGTTACCATGGTGACTCCTGTCCAGAGTTATTTTGCATGTTTATTGAAGGACAATTAAAATCTAAAGGGTGGAGGGAAATGAGGAAATGAGACTCGAGAGTAGGAAGGGCCTGGTGGGGTGGAATGCCTTTGCAGAGGGGTTGCTCAGGTAGGAGTCTATTGGGTTGTTAGGGTTGTGTAGGGTTGTGTTCAACAGATGTTTAGATATTGAAGAAAGGAGTTGAGTGGCTATCACCCTTAAGGGGCCCCTCACATGTTTTTTTTAATCAGGTCTTTAATTTGTTGTCTATTATTATTATCTATACTATTCTAGTATTCTACTGGGGTTAGGGGGTTAGCACTCCTGCCACACAGAAAGAAGGTCATGGGTTCGATAACCCACCCAGGGTCTTTCTTAGTGGAGTTTGCATGTTCTCTCCATGTTTGCCCTGTGGTTTTCTCCAGGTACCCCGGTTTCCTCCCGCCTCCAAATTACATGCTTCCAATGTGATTGGGCATAGGTGAACTGGCTACTCTAAATTGTCTATAGAAGTGAATGTGTGTGTGAATAGCTGTCTGTCTGTGTTAGCCCTGCGATTAACTGCTCCCTGCCTCAAACACTAAGTTAGCTGGGATAGACTCCAGCGCCAGACTGATGAATGAATGAATAGGAGAAGAGACCTGTAGATCCAGCTTTAAGCTGCTAAGGACACTATATGGCGAAATGTTTGTGGACATCTTACCAACACACACACACATACAGTAAGTGTGTCTTCCACAAAACCTTTGGCACAATGTGAGAAGCACACAGCTTTATGAAAGCAAGCTTCATGTAGACATAGTTTGCTAAGGTTGTTGTGGAATAACTTGATTGCTGACCTCAACCACTAGTGCTCACCTTGTGGATAAACTGGAACACTGACTGTGCTGCAGACCACCTCACCTGACAATAGCACCTTCCCTTACAGTAGTACTACTCCAAAAACTAGTGGAGACATGTCTAGTATTGCTGGAGGTTATTACAGGAATAAGAATGAGACTAAATTAAAAAAGTAGGATGTTCAAAACATAACTACGGATGTGATAATCAGGTGTCCCAATTCTTTTATAAGCTCCGTTATGGCTATATGGGAAAGGAACGTATGAATGTGTGAGATCAGACAGAATCTATTATGTTCCGGTCAACAGCAATCTGTTCAGTCTTTGAGTAAATATTCTACGAATTTTTAGTATTCAACTTTTCTTTTTCATTCTCCAGACGAGTCTGATCACTGTGGAGGAACCCAAGGCTAGAAGCTTGTATGTGCCGCTTATTCTTATCAGAGAAAAGGGAACATATGGATCGGTAACTGTGAATTTTGAGGTGAGCCTGAAGAATACTGTTCTGTATTTTAAGCACATAACGAGATGAGCGTTTCCTAATCTTGTCTACTCTGTTGATGTCTATTCATGATGGCAATGATTCACATTGGCAGATCCTTGGAGGGCCAAACCCAGCCAGTGAGGATCTCAGTCCAGACAGCGGAAACCTTACAATGTCCCCGGGTCAAGCAGCGGTGGCCTTTAATATACTGATACATGATGATAAGGTAGCGTTGCTTGCGTAAAACTCACTACCAATATTTAAAGGCTTGTAGGAACACATTACATTACACTGTACATTGTAAATTACATTACATTACACATAACAAAATAAATTACAGGGCAAACAAAAAAATGCACTCTAACATGCTAATATACGTAGGGTTTAGACAAGAAATACAGAACACAGAGACTATGACACTGAAACATTTGTTTAATTTAGTACACATAAAAAAAGGAGTCTGTTTACTGCTGGGGATTTGGCTTTTGTTGTGTCACATCACTCGCATCCAGTGTAGAGTCGGACATGGTGTAGACTACGTTTTTCTGTGTTAACTAGCATCATTACCGATGCGTTAGCGATGTCTCCGCAAAACTATGGCAACTAGGCGTGCAAATACATAAAACGTTTTACCTGACCATACGTCTTACTGACATTGAAGCTCTAAAAACAAAAGATGATGGGAAATTGCCGAACTTTATGACACGTGACCCTACAAGAGTGATTTGTCGGCAAAAAGGTTGTTTGTCACATGCAAGAAACCAATCACATTTCAGAAAAGAAAATAATCATCCGCAGACTCCATTGTAGTGGAGTAAAAAGTACAATATTTCTTTCACATTTATTGAAGTGAAAGTAAAACATTCGCTGAAAAAATAATGCTTGACTAAAGTACAGATACTCAAAAAGTGTACCTAACGACAGTACTCAAGTAAATGTACTTTGTTACTGTCCACCTCTGGTTAGCAATGCCACATTATTAGAATTTAGTATGTGTTTTCGTAGTCCTTATATAGTCTCATTTTTGCTGACATTGCTTTTTCTTCAAACAAGGTTCCAGAAGATGATGAGATCTTCACTGTGCAATTGACTGGAGTAGCAGGGGGTGCCTTACTAAACCCCAACAATACCAGCGTGCAAATCAAAATCTCTCGTAACGATGCACCTGTGCGCTTCTTGCATCCCTCTTTCACTGTGTCAGAAAGTGCCGGTGTCATAAATCTAACTGTAACTCGTGGAAGAACTGATGATGGCTTTTTCATTGGCTCTGATCATGGACAAGTAGTTGTCAAGTATGAAATAATCACTGGGAATGGAGCAGCCAGCGCTAGGCTGTTGGAGGACTTTGACGACCTACAATTTGGAATGTTAATTTTCCCTCCAAGGATTTACGAAGCAGTGCTGCAGTTTAAGATCATCGATGACAAAATTCCAGAAATTGCTGAATCCTTCCAGGTGGTTCTTCAGGACATACTGGTGGGCGATGCAGTATTGGTGTCTCCTAGTGTCATGCAGGTGACTATTGAGCCTAATGACAAGCCGTATGGTGTGCTGTCAGTTAGCAGTCCTCCTTCAACACAACCTGTTATAATTAATGAAGACACAACGATGTGGTAAGATGCTGTGTTTCATAGTATATGTTAATAAGTCTCTGTAGATTTGCTTTATAGACATATTGTTATTGTTGGTCAATGGATAAATAGATGTTAATGATTTACGTTCCATCCGTCCAGGTTTGCAGGCATTACCATAGTGAGAAATGGAGGAACTCACGGCCGTGTCTCCGTAAACTGGACTATAATACGCAACTCCACAGATAAGACCCCTGTCTTAAGTGATCTGTCGCCAGTCTCTGATACATTATTTTTTGAAGTAGGACAAATGAGTGCTATCCTTCCTTTAAACATCACTCAGGATGACCTCCCTGAAGAAGCAGAGGCATTCCTGCTCAGACTGATCCCTCAATCTGTGCAGGGTGGGGCTGAAGTAGACGAACCTATGGAGGTAGTTGAGGTTAATCGTTATGTTTTTAATGGCCAACCTTTGATGACGATAGCTTAGCAGGAAGACTGTTCTATACATATGAAAAGACTATGTTGGATTGATCACTAAGAGAAATATCACATGGGTTGTCACTTTTTTGTTTTGGTCAAATTGAGTGATGTTTATTAATTATTTTATTTTATGAATCCAATTTAACAAATAGGTCAGTATGTTTCAATAGAACTAAAAACTGTGTACGAGGGGGGTTTCATGGGTTTTACTTTGTGTTTCTTATCCTAGAAGGTAGAACGTCTTAATTCTAGGAAATGATACCACTGGGGAAGTCACCACAAATCCTTTACCACAGGAAGCCATGTCAGGCACATGGCTCTTTCGTGAACTCCGATGCTGAGGTCTTTAGACCCAGGATGTATTTTCCCATCAAGTTAATGTATCAGATGAGACCTTGAGTGCTGGAAAACGTTTTAGATCTGTGGAAAACTTGCAATCATCTGGATCACACTTACTGGCTGCAGAGGGATGTGGTTTAAGAACCATGTGCATCTGTCTGACACAGTGACATCGGTGGTGTTTCGGGTGCATTAATAGTCACCTGTCTGCTCTTTTCATGTGGTCCTAATGGAAAATAAACCTGCCAGACGACTGCAAAAGGCAACTGCGTGTGTTCCTGCTGTCCTTAACTTTATAACTGTTGTTCCCTGATTATGTGCAAAAGCAGTGGGTAGCTCAAGTCCTTGTTTACTTTTAAGCCATTAAATTGCACTAGTGCGTAAATGTGGTAGATTCCCCCCGCCGATACAACACCGCTCTGCTGTGCATATGGCTTGCAGGAATTGACTCAGCAACATAGGAGGCCTGAATGTAAAGGGGCAGATTATAGCTTGTATATGCCAAACACCCATAAATGTCCTTTGAAAAATGATCCCAGTAAGTCGCAAAGCAAAACATAAAGAAACGTCTCTCACCCAGTTTTATAAAACATCTGGATACATGGCTAAAAGGGTTAAAAAGTGGTTTGTGAATATATTTTTGGCTATGGGGCCTAATGAAAGAGGGAGGATTGCTAAGATTAGCACATAGCATTTATTCAGCTATGCTTGCATCAGAATTGTGTTAATATTTGTGGAGAAGAACTGCTCAAGCTCTTGCAAAGATTGACGATCCCCAGATCTGGTTATGATATTGGTTTGACAGATGTTTTCCAATAAGTCTTAAGAGCTGCACATACAAGAAAGGTCTTCACCTTGTTTTCTTTCATCACCAGATGATATTCTACATCCAGGATAGCGACGACGTTTACGGGCGATTTGGCTTCCATCCACATGAGAGTCAGAGTATTCAGAGCCAGCCTGAGGGCCGCTTCCTATCCCTTAGCTTCCTTCGTCAAGGAGGCACTCTAGGGGAAGTGAGCTTGGCCTTTACAGCCCTCTACATTCCTGCCGGGACCCTGGATCCTGCGAGGGCACGAGATGGTGTGCTGAATGGCACCAGCGCCAACAGTCTGCTGTTCAGACAGGGTCAGTCACGGGTTCAGCTCCTCCTGCCCATCCGTAATGATGCCTTCTTGCAGAACGGAGCTAGCTTTCTCATACAGGTACTGTCCCCATAAACTATCAGTGGGAAAACATGGTTGAGAACCTTCGTGTTTTGCATGCCACTTACTTTTAATGTTTGTCTTTATGGCCCCAGTTTTTCTGTCCTGTCCTCTCTTGGTCTCCCAAGATTTGAGACTTCAACTCCCATGACTTTCAGATCTCAAGTACCTTAACAATTCATTGTGTTATACTTCAAGGGTCTTTCGATGAGCTCGCCGGATAATGAACAGTCTTGAACTGTGGTAATGAAAGTGAGTTGGATTGTGGCCATAGGATTTGAATTGGAGCCCAAACAATTAACCCCTTTTCCGAGCAATGCTGAGAAATAAACACGAACAAATTGGCAAAGTAGAACTAATTAAGAGCTCCTTCAAAGACATACACAGCATACACATACTTGCATATAGATAAGAGTGCTGCCGGACACCAAGGAGCAGCTAGTCTCACAATGTAATATAAGACCTTATTATTAGAGGTGATATAAGACAACACCGGACGAATACCCGTTTGGTGTACTATAAAGCGACTCTCTTGTTATATATTGTCTATTGTGTCTTTTACAGTTGGACAGTTTGCAGCTGGTGAACATCACTCCTGCTATTCCTTCAGTGAGCCCTCGCTTTGGAGGAGCTATCAACATCTCTCTGTTTATCACACCTGACATTGCTAATGGAGAGATTGGTTTCACTAGTAACCAGACAGTGGTGGCAGCAGAACCTGAGGAGACGAACACCAGCATGGTATATCAGATCAGATTAGATTAGAGTTATATAAATAGAATTTAAATAGTAATTTTCATATGAACGAATTGACTGAATCAATGAAAGAAATGTAGCATTGCAAATGTATCAGTTTAAAAATATTAAATATACCAATTGCATTTTTATTTTTATTTTGTAAAGACAAACACTTGGAGGACATAAGTAATCTCACACCATTCACCACAATAATATTAAAGGTGGAGCTTGTAATGTAAAGCATATATTGAATTTAAACACATGAGGGTTGGATCAAAGGCTTGTCCTATTACAGTGAAATTACAATTTAAGCCTCGTAGAGTTGCCTGACCGTGTAATTTCAATCCACTTCTTTATGCATTCCTCCAACTGAACGATGCATATAAAATGTTTAGTTCACAAACTCGATCTATTTTTATGATCATGAAATAAGTATCAGCACTCTAGAGAAATACATGTATACTTCAGCGTCTGAGGAAATTCTGTCTTTCTGTAGATCACTCTTCCCTTGAGGCGAGATGGGACAGATGGGGACGCTGTGGTCTTCTGGAGTGCCCGACCTGTTGGAGAGAACAGAGATGATGTTACCAAAAATGACCTCTCACCTTTTGCTAGTTCAGTCATATTTAGATCAGGACAAAGCGAAGCAAACATCTTCATAATTATCATGGCTGATAATGTTCCAGAGATCAACGAGACGGTCCTTCTTACATTAGACAGGTACTGTGCACTTCTTACGGCTGACCATATAAGGAAATAACTACTGCCCCGGCATATTACTTCCTATAGCAGCATGCCTTGTAGAGTTTCATTCTTATTTTATTCTATTTATACAGTACAGTATTATATACAATACAGTAATATATACAGTACAGCATTATATACAGTACAGTATTATATACAGTAGAGTAATATATACAATACAGTAATATATACAGTACAGTATTATATACAGTACAGTATTATATACAGTAGAGTAATATATACAGTACAGTAATATATACATTACAGTAATATATACAGTACAGTAATAGATAAAGTACAGTAATATACCAGAAATTACAAACTTTATATTATATATCTTATCAATTTAGCACCTTAACAATTTTGCTTAACAAAGTTCATTGTATTCCTTATCCCCTTATCAACTTTTATCAGCTATAAAGTCACCAGCACAATTTCTTTTGTCTTTTGTCCTCAAAATCTTTCCAGGGCCAGAAAAGTTACTGATTCTTGAAGTAAATGTTCCAAAAATGTCTCCTAAAAGAAGATTCAGCATATTAATATACATACATTTTATTTTGTTAACCAGATTCATATTAGTCTTACATCATGTTGAACTGTTGTCTATAAAAATGATCTTACTATTAACTATAGATGCTACTATAGAGTTAAAAGCAGGGTAGGTGTAACGTCGGTACCGGACTCCCCCCAGTAGAGGGAGTGCTCCCCTGAACAATGGACTCTGCTCACTTCCTGCCACGTCACTTCCTGCCACATCACTTCCTGTCATAGCACTTCCTGTCTGTTGTATATATAAACCATGTGTTTGCCATTGTTCAGGGCAAAGTATTGTTTGTACTTTTTGCCAAACCCATGTTCAAGTACTATTGTTGTTAAAAGTCTAAACCAAGTATTGTTAGCTCCTGACCTTTGTTGTGTTTGCTAGCCGTTTCATGCTAGCCGTTTCATGCTAGCCGTTTTGTTTGTAGCTTAATACACTGTGCACCTAGCTTTAGCCACATTAGCACTCCATGCTACGGTTTGTCATTGTGTCTACTACCCTATCTGGATAAATAAAGATCTCTGCGAATGGATCCTACCTTGTCTGTCTCCAGGCTACAGTAGGAGATTGTATTCAAAAACATTTTTGTTCTGCGGGTTGAAAGTCTCTTCACATCTCAATAGAACTCTTTAGGTTAAGTGGTCTAAAAGTATTTATATGTATTTATATCGTCTTTAGAAGGCTTGTGAAAAACTTCGTCCAATCAAAATATTCGGTCCGAAGCATTACAATAGGCCGTCCTACCTGCCTGTCAACATATTATATGTATGTGCATACTTCTGCGCGTCCTTTTAGCTACATCATCAGCGCTATGTTCCTGCTATAAACTCGCTGTGTATAATTATGTTTTTAAAAAGTAGCTTATTGTAATATTCTGACTGTCTCTAGTCTTGTAGTATGAGCCTCTGCTCTGCCTGAGCACGTTCATGTGTTTTGGAGGAGGTGTGGCTTTGGAAAGTGATTGTGCAGGGAGGATGCTTTCAATGCTAACTTGCTGCTGTTAGCCTCTCTGAAATCTCCTACCCTACCTTTAACTGTTGGATTAAGTATAGAAGCACAAATGTGTTATAAAAAGATTATTTTTATAAACCTAGTTAAAGTTAAAGTTCAGCGTATTGGTCACATGCACATCATACAGTGGAATTCTTTGATTCCGCATATCCCAGCATACAAATTTGAATACTGGGGTCAGAGCACAGGGTCAGCCAGAACGAACGGCACCCCTGGAGCAGGTGAGATTAAGGGCCTTGCTCAAGGACACAATGACGACTCGCCTGGTGCAGGGCTTGAACCCCTGACCCTCTGATCACTGACCCAGAGCCTTATACCGCTGAGCCACCACCACCAGCTTTGCACTGTCCGATTTGTTATTATAAAAAAAATTAATAAATACTTCTGACCACTTGCGATTGGAAATTTAACAGCCCTGTGTTGTGGTTTTAATTAGCTAACAGAAAAATCTTTGTGGTTAAAAATAATACGAGTAAGACATGTTTTGACGTATGCAACCCATCCCTCGTTTTGCTTAAGTGAAGAGCACTCTCGTATGAATGAGTTCTGACGGGAAAACTCTTTCTCCTTGCCTCCCACTCTTCCTTTGCAGGGTAGAAACCTCACGCTTTGTAGTGTACTTTGGGTAAGTGTACACTGAAGAGATTTTGTCTTTTTATGTGCTGTAAATCAGCACTTTGTGTGATGAACCTCTTCGGACTATGCTTAACATTTCGATGGGTGAAGTCTCTTTTATCAGGGTGTGCGAAATAAAGAGAAAGGGTGTGTGCCTGTGTGCGTGCATGCAAATTTTGTGAATCAGCCAGGTCCAGACCACTGCTCTCTTTTCTTATTTAGCACCTAATTTACCCACTTCTTTTATGCTCTGCTGTGAAGCCATCAGTGTTTGTATGCATGCGGTGCATCCTGTGAATACTTTGTTTGGAAGGCTGCTCCCTGTCTAGCCTTTGTCTGCCATTTTACTAATTATCTGGAGCTTCAAGCATTGGCGCAGTCCAAGACAAGCTCAGTTAACAGACCGGCCCCCCTGCTGAGTGGAGCTTATGCTATTACGCTGCTTTAAAACATGGCTAGTCAAAGTAGCCCCTACAAGCACGTCTCACAGATGGACGCCTACAAACACAAACTGCTTTAATACCAATTTTCACACTAATGTTCTGCATCTCTATATGTAAATGTAAATCTCTTCTGTCATACAGGACAAATACTGATAACCAGATCATGAAGCCTGGTTTCACCAGCCGGGAGATTGTCATACTAGGGAATGATGACCCTGGTGGAGTCTTTGAGTTTTCATCCGTGTCCAGAGGGCCCTGGTTTATCAATGTAAGAATGAAGTAACCCTAGTGTACTATTCTCATTTTGTTTCATACAAAAATAACAACACATTTCTTCTTTGTCAATGTCCTCTACAGGAGGGAGGGACAGTGGAGCTGAGAGTTATCAGACAGCAAGGCCAGCTGCTTAACCAGCTGGTGAGATACACAGTGACACCCTCCGGAAATGAGGATTTTTATGGCGCCACAGGTATCCTCGAATTCCAACCTGGAGAAAGGGAAGTGGTTGTGGCATTAGTAGCGATACCTGACGGGTTTCCGGAGGTAGGAATTTGGGTCGGGCTTTTTGTGTCCAAAATACTTTCAACGAATCTGGTTAACAGTCACTTTAAGAATTCCTCCTTGTGAGAGGTAGTGATGCTGATAAGGTTCTTATCATTGACAGCGTGTCTCCATTTTTCTTATCAGTTGGATGAGATGTTTGCTGTGATTCTGAGCAGCCACAGCACTCCAACTAGTCGCCTGGGTAACAACAGACAGGTCAACATCACTGTGCGTAAAAGTGATGACCCTTTTGGCGTCATCCAATTCATACAACCACAACTATCCTTCTCCATCAATGAAAGCAAAGGAATGGATATTCAGTCAGGTGTGTACTAATGTTATCCTTTTACATCTGTGGATTTTTTAACAATTAGGGAAAATTGTATTCAAAATAAGTGCAGTAGTTTCTACTAGACCATGTGACCAATGGTCACATTCTCATTGTAGGTTGTGGATCTTAACAAATATAGTGTTCTAATATTAATGTCTATATATTTTTTAAAATCTATACTTTTTTTGGATTACAGCTACCTACCTCATCGTGAGGGAAAGGGGCAGATTTGGGAATGTGTCTGTTCTCTGGATTCTTGAGCCCAGCTTTTCAGAAGATGTCATTCCAGTCGAAGGGGAAGTGGTTTTTACTGAAGGAGAGTATCTTAAAAACCTAACCCTTTTCTCCAAGCCTGATGAGGTAAAACGCTTAAAAATAGTTCATCATCCCTTATTTTTTACTGCAGCTAAAATAATAATGCTATAGCTATATCCAGCTCCCACCAATCAACTTAGTTGGTTTTCATTCATTATCTAGCGCTTCTCCTGTTCAGGGTCGTGGGGCGACGGAGTCTATCCCAGCTAACTTAGGGTGTGAGGCGGGGTACACAATCGGCAGTTGGTCGCAGGACACACACTTAGAGACAGACAACCATTCACACACACATTCACTCCTATGGACAATTTAGAGTAGCCACTTCACCTATGCCCAATCACATGTGTTTGGAGGCAGGAGGAATTAGTTGTTTTTCGTTTCATTTGTGTCATTTAAACCACACTAACCCTGACCAAAACGATGTATGTATCAGAAATAAATGAACGGGATAAATTATACAAGAAATTTGGATTCCCACTTCCTCTGCATCACACTTCAAATCAAACATATTTTTTGTTGTCAGGTGCCAGAAGATGTAGAAAACTTTACCATCTCACTCGTCAGTGCAAACGGAGGCGCTAGACTTGGAAGTGCTCTTAACGCATCCTTACAGATTAATAAAAATGACGATCCTGTTTACTTTGCAGGTAAAGTAAGAACTATACTATAGTTCTATAGCTCTATTCTAGCACTAACTATGCTATACTAATGAAGTTGATTCGATTCATTTTTACAAAGATTGTTTTATATTGATCATATCATATTGTGGCTACTGTTTTAACCCAGAACCGGTCATACAGAGGGTCAGGGAGGGTGATGTGGCAAATTTTACCATTCTGAGAGATGGACTTGCCGATTTCGTAGCCACAGTCATGTACCGGTTTGAGTTCGGAGACTCATCCCCAGGAGATTTCGTTCCTTTAAGTAATGACTCACTGCTGGTGTTTGACTACGGGGAATTGGTGAAGGATTTATCAGTCGCTGTACAGGATGACGACATTCCGGAGACAGATGAACCTTTTTATATCGTGCTCTTCAACAGTACAGGTGTGTTACATTTTCTGCATTATAGATCATAAGAGTATTTGAATGGCGTATTATTCTTGTGGCCAACCATCTCTCATTTAGCATCTGATATGAACCTTAGTTCGTTAAAGCGTGCATGGGAATTAATTGTTGTAAAATACTATTCAGAGAAGCAAATTATGCACTTCATTTCAATCTCTTTACTGTACACCTAATTAATCCAGCGTATTTCACAATTGTTTCAGTACACAAGGAGATCTGTTGATTAGGCCAGACTGGCCTGACCCTGAAAGCCTTCCTTAATCCATTTATTGTGTAACACTCACATACACACACAGCAGGGTGAAACATTGCAGGATGTTAATTACAGACACTAAACTCGCACTCTTTTTTCTTTCACACACAAAAGCGACTTAGTTAATAGATTCAATTCAATTCAATTCAATTTTATTTATAGAGCGCTTTTAACAATACACATTGTCTCAAAGCAGCTTTACAGA
>JAOUQX010000022.1:6249446-6284422 GCA_028566295.1 Liobagrus marginatus
AAAAATTCTAAAAATTTAAAAAAAAAAAAAAAAAAAAAAAAGTAATTCAAAGATTAGTCAATTAAAATTAAATGTAAAAAATGTATAATTAAAAATTAAATACAAATTTTAACCCCGGGCCACCGGTTGAGAATCATTAGCTTAAAGCATTTTTTTTAACCAGAAACTTTTTAAACCCAAGTTAATTTAAATATGAATCCTGTAACTCTGACCATGACCACATAGTTACACAGAATTCTGTATGCATCATGCAAAAAGATATGAAAATAATTGGATTAGCTATGAACCCCTAAGACCTCACATTAATCATCTGGATGTCACAGGTTCTGAACCTGAAGCTACTAGATGATGATCTTCCAGAGTTTGATGAGTATTTCCAAGTTAAGCTGGTCTCAGCCCAATCAGGAGATGGGAAACCAGGATCTACTCCAACCAGTGGAGCCAGCATTGATCCTGACAATGCTATCAACAATGTAACCATCAAAGCCAGTGATCATCCTTATGGTATGTATGTCCATACCTTATATTTGCTATTGTTTTCTACATATTAGACATTGTATGCATATACACTACATCTCTATATGTTTTTTGTCATCTTACCGGTACAGCATTAACAGCACACCGCTGTCTAGGATGTATCTAGGATGCTATTGCATTAAGAGTTCTCATTACTGGAACTAAGAGGTCCAAACACTGTTCCAGCATGACAATGCCCCTGTACACAAAGCCCCTGAGCTCCGTGTTAGGGTGTGTGTTTAGTGTTTATCACAGAGCCCTGAACTTCAACTTCACCTGAATATTCTGGGGCTGAATAAGCAAATTCCCAAAGCCACGCTCTACAGTCGAGTGGAAAGCTTTCCAGAAGTGAGGGAGTTATTATAGAGATAAGAGTCAGAATAAGTCTGAAATAGGATCTTCAAAATACAATGCTGATGTGATGTTCAGGTGTCCCAATACATTTGCCATATATATCTCATATTATATATTTGTCTGACAAAAACACTTTCTGTCTTAGGTCTGCTGCAGTTCCAAACCACTCCTATCACTCAGGCGATGATTAGACCAGCTCTAGAGGAGGCCCATATATCTGTGCAAGAAGAGGCTGGAGTGGTCAGGCTACCAGTAGTAAGAGCACAGGGTCTGCTGGGAAGAGTGTTAGTGGCCTATCGCACAACACCAGTCACTGCCATTGGTTCAAAGGACTATGTGGTAATCCGATCTGCATGCAAGACATGATAAACTCACTTTATATGAAGTATGATTTGTCACTCCATTGGTATTGTAAATAAGATGAAAGCCCTACATTAAATTTTGTCCCTAAATTATGCCACAATGTGGTTTTTTTTTTTCTGGGGCAGAAGGCAGAGGGGTTGCTGGATTTTTTGCCAGGTGAAAGACTCAAAGAAATCAATCTAACTATCATTGATAACTCAGTGCCAGAGCTGGACAAAGTCTTTCGAGTTGAACTGTACAACCCGCAGGGAGGAGGTAAGAGACCTCACACTCCAAGCTTTCATTGCACATCATCTATCACACACAATGGGACTGAAGATTTGCTAGTCTCCAATCATTAGTGATTAGCTTTTTATACATTCTTCAGCTTTAATGTTCTATATTCCATGTTCCGATCTATTGCATGCACTGCCCTGGACATTTTCCATAAACTTTGCTGTTGTATATATTCCATCCATGTGGCCTGCACATGATCATGGAAACTGAAATGTCTGTTGTATGTGCGTTTACACTCTGTGTGAATCCTGTGTGCTTCTGGTTGCTGTGTGGGGATTAAGTGGACCTGTTCTTTGGAAGTGGGGACAGTGGAAGTGCGGAGAGTGACACTGATTTCTTCCTTCCACCTTTTCACTATCACTCTGGTAAGGTCCCGGTCTTTGTTTAATGTTCCTCTAAAATATGCTGTCTTTTCCAAGGCTATATTTCAGACATCATAATACAAGTGTAAAAATATCACATGTTTTTCAGTAAAGACTTATATTTACCCAAAATAAAAATGTACCAGCAAAAGCATGTATTGTCAGTAAAATAGAACTCAGAGTGCAAGAAAAGTCAGACATCTGTCACTGAGAAGTGAACACAACCTTGCTTGTTGTGGTCAGTGAGTATCAACCCTGGTCCAAAGTAAGCCATGTATTTGTTTCCTTTGACAAAAACCCGCTTAGAGTTTATGCTAATTTGCTGTGTATTATGTTATGTACTGTATATATCCTTGTTGTTTTTCTGGACAGTATCGAATAGCTTTCAAACTCGAAGTTTGTAAACTCCAGATTAAGAGCTTTAAAAAAATCATTGTCCATGCCCAAATAAAACAATCTTTTTTTAAACTTGAGGTTTAGCAGCCTCCTGCATGTACAAGACTAGTGTCTGCTTTGCTATTTACTTTGCTCTAAGGCCAAAAAACACCCAGAGGCAAAATGTGGGAAAAGTAAATATCTATTATATCAGGAGACTAGCAGCAGTGGTGAGCAGAGGTTTTTATGCATATGTATATATATAAAATGTCAGGAGCTTCATTTTTTTCCCATATGTTTTTAAAACATGTTTAGTCTGCTCTGTTTAACTTCTTGTCAATGGCTGGCATTGGAAAAGATACACTGTATGGGCAAAAGTATTAGGACATCCTATTTATATGTGTTTTTTGAACATCCTATTCCAGATTAGGTCTTATTCTCTCGTCTGTAGTAACCTACACATTTCTGGAAAAGCTTTACACTAGGATGTGTGGATTTTCCAAATTAGCCTCAGTAAGTGTGTGTGAGTTTAGGCACTAATGTTGGGTGAGGAGTTCTGGGATGAAGTCGGTGTTCCAGTTCTGCCGAAAGATCTTCAGTGGGGTTAAGGTTAGAGCCATGGAGCTCAGGGGCTTTGTGCACAAGGGTATTGTCATGCTGGAGACTGTGCCTCAGCCTCTTAGTTCCAGTAAAGGGAACCCCACTTTGTTTAGGGAAGAAACAGGTTGTGCTAGTACAGTGTCCGCAAGCTTTTATATAGTGTATATTCAGGTCTGATTGCCAATGAATACGTCAATTGTTGCACAAACAACACAAGCAATTGTTGCACTGTGAAAAATTCTTACATTTTTCTGCTATGGTGTGTGCTAGCTGTTAATACAATTTGTTGTTGAACGAGTTTGATACATCACTTTCCAGGTTCGAGTACTGTTTTTTCTTTCATTCTTTGAAGCTAACTTGGGACTTGCATCGCGCATCACTGTTACCATTTCTGCTTCTGATGAGGCTCACGGGGTCTTCCAGTTCAACAACGATTCGATCTCAGTGAATGGAACTGAGCCAGAAGGGGGTCGGAATAATGTTACGCTGCAGGTCAGGCATCTTTATGCTAAACTATTCATTTAACAAAGTAAATGTTACTATCAGCGTTTGGTGTGGACGTTGATTACAAAACTGATATTAGATTGTTTTCCATTGTTTTTCTTAGGTTGTTCGCACTTTTGGTGCTCTCTCCAATGTCACTGTTTACTGGCAAGCAGATGCAGACTCTGAAGGAGAGCTTATCTACACATCTGGCAACTTAACCTTTAACGTAGAACAAACCATTGGAAGCCTATTTCTTTTTATTTCCGATGACAATATTCCTGAACTGGATAAGAGTTTCAAGATCCGTCTGTTAAACGTTTCTTATGGGCGGCTTGGAGGCCTGACTGTGTCCACGCTGACTGTTCAGGCTAGTGATGACCCTTATGGGCTGTTTGTGTTCTCAGAACATAGCAGGCCAATCAGAGTTGCAGAAGCAGATACATTGGTTGTTTTGACAATACTAAGACAGAAAGGACTGCTGGGAAGGGTGCGAGTGACATACAGGACACTGAGGGATAATGACTCAGTGCCGTACTCCACACCCGGAGTGGGCAGAGCAAGTGCTGGGAGTGATTTTGTTGCTGTTTTAGAGGCTGTAACATTCACGGCAAATCAGAGTGAAGCAAATGTAACTGTCAAGATTCTAGATGACAAGGAACCCGAGAGGGCAGAGTCTGTGTTTGTTGAACTTAGCAGTGTCACATTGGTGGATAGTGGATTGACACGCCCAGGTAAGAAACACTTCTGACGCAGGTTCGTTCTGATTCAGAATTGCCATGGGCTAGGATTTTGTGCTAGATGAATGACTGTCATTCAAATATTTGTTTTTTGCAGGTCTTCTGTCACCTCAGATTGGCTTGAGAAGTGTCTCAGTAGCTCAGGTCATTATTGAGGCCAGTGACGATGCCTTTGGTGTGCTTCAGCTCTCTTCTCGAGCAGTAAGTGTGCCTGAACACTACGTAGGACCCATCATCAATGTTACACGCGTCGGTGGGATTTTTGCCGACGTGTCAGTGAAGTTCCGAGCTGTACCCATGACAGCACGAGTTGGTAAGTAAAGCACAAACACATGGAACAGCTTTAAATATTGTAAATGTTAAGGAAACTGCTGCTGCTGTAAGACTACAATCGTTATATAATAAAAATAACACTTTGTAAACTATGATTACTGACCTTGCCTCTAGGTGAAGACTTCAGTGTGGCCTCATCTGATGTGGTCCTTCTAGAAGGAGAGAGCAGTAAGCCAGTCCCTATCCTTATTATCAATGATGTTATTCCGGAATTGGAGGAAACCTTCCGCATTGAGCTTCTCAACCAGACCACTGGCGGGGCATTCCTGGGCGAGCTCACTCAGTCAATCATCACTATCCTGCCCTCTGATGATCCATATGGGTCCTTTGGTTAGTTGGAATGTCCAACATCATGTTAGAATTCGATATGAATTTCTTTTTCAGTTTTATAATTTGATCTGGCTCTCAGTTTTTCAGGATGCAACAATTACTATCGAGGAGCCCATGGTGAATGGCTTCGAAGTATCTTTGCCTATTGTGAGGAATGCTGGTACTATGGGTTATGTAAGTGTCAAATGGGGTGCTACCATTAATGGCAGATCTGCAACAGGTGACCTTAAACCTTTATCTGGAGAGGTCAGCTTTGCTCCAGGTGAAACTATAAAGACATTAAAAGTAGAGGTTTTGGCTGATGATGTTCCAGAAATTGAAGAGGTAAGTACTCTTTTCTCAGACTGCTTAGGAATTGTTATGCTATATAATTCCCATAATAATGAGTGTATTAATCTATATTCAAGACCATCAAAGTAGAGCTTACTGGTGCCACAAATGGTGGAAGCATCGGTGCTGAAAATGTAGTGAACATCATAGTGCCTGCTAATGACAACCCCTATGGCACCGTACATTTTGAGCAAGCAATATATCGAGTACAGGAGCCTTTAGAAGGCATGCGTTTGGCCAACATTACCATTCGAAGAAGGTGTGTCATGACTTTTCCTAATTATAAGGCATATGATATAAAACTAGATCAGTCCTCAAAGCCCTAACAAATCTATTTTTATTTTTCCAGTGGAGGTCAATTTGGTTTGCTAGAGATTCTGTATAGCACCTTTGAGATTGATGTGGTGACTAATGCCCAGAGAAGCGGCCATAACTTCCTCACCTATTATGATTCCCGCTTGGACGGTGCACTCACTAGTGCTATCCATATGCCTATCAACATCACTTCAGACAAAGACCCTCTGAATTCCTGTGCAGCCTTCTGCCTTCGCGAACGTGCCTGCCAAGCCTTTTCTTTCACTGGGTCCTCATCTGAAACATGTTTTTGGGTAACCACATCCACAAACCAGCTTTCCGCTCATGCCGAAACACACACTTATATAAAGAATACCACTGCTGCTGCTTCGCTCTTCAGCTCACAGGCGACTGCCGGGACTGACTATGTAACCATGATAGGGCAAACAGCAACCATGCAGGATGGCTCAAGTGTTGCCAATCTTACTGTGCCAATTCTGACAGACTCTTTGCCAGAGATGGATGAGAGTTTCCTGATACAAATTGTGAAAGTTTCCCTGGTCAATAAAACAGTTGCTGAGAAACACTTGCCCAACATTAGACAACCAGACACTGCCACAGTGACAATAGGAATGAATGGTGATGCATTTGGGGTGTTTAAACTATACAGCATCAACCCAAGTGCTACTCAGAATGGATTGTATCTGGAGGTAAAAGAGGAGCCTGGGACTAGGGTACTGTTGGTTATTGAAAGGACTGGAGGTAGTCTAGGCCGTGTTACAGTGGAGTGGATGCATATTGGTGGCACTGCAAAGCCAAATGCTGATTTTAATGGCACCGGGGAGACTCTTATATTTTCAGAAGGTAGGTCTAAAGAACAATACCCAAATGTGTCTTCTTCACTATTCTAAATTGTTATGACAAACGTTTGTCATATGAAAGAAATGTATGAATCATATACTGAGGCACTCAAACGTATATTTGGAAGTAAGGTAGTAAATTTCTCCGGTGTTTCTTTCCTTAAAAGGTGATGTGAAGAAAACAATTGAGTTCTCCATCGCAGATGATGACGAGCCAGAGGACAATGAAACCATGCAAATTGCTTTAGTGAGGACTGAAGGAGGCAGTCGTATTCTGCCCAGTTCAGATACCGTCACCATCCTCATTCTTGCCAATGACCATGCAGCTGGCTTAGTGGGCTTCCACCCAACCTCACGATCAGTCATAGTTAAAGAGGGTGAGTGCTGATCCTTTTTACCTGTAACATACTGTACCACTATACATACACTAGCCCATTGATCTCAAGTGACACATTCTATTGATATGTGATTGTTACATTATTTATTTTGCCTGTCATGTAGGTACATGTACAGGTATTTGAAACTCACTTGTGCATGATCAGGTATCAGTTCAGCACTTTACTGTCAGCAGTGACTGTTATAGGTAGAGGTGAATAGAGGGTCTTGTAACAGCTGGCACACTGTAAGAAAGACATTAGTTATTAAAGTTGCATGATAGAACACCGATACATTTAAAGGATGATACAGGTAATAATGGATGGATGGATCTTCCTTCTCCCTTCTCCCAGTGAAAAATTCACATTTAATGCTAAAGATTGCCAAGAAATCTCTCTTTAAAACCATGTTTTATTGGATAGCAGGCGCGAGAGTGCCATTACTTGTGCAAAGGACAGCTCCTGGAATAGGCAACGTGACAGTGGAGTGGAGAATCCAAGGTCCTCAAACTTCACTTACGTTTCTGGAAACTTCTGGAGTTTTGTTTTTCAGTGAGGTAATCAGTGAAAGCTAAAACACAGACAGAATGTTTTGTAGGAGTTTATTAACTGCTTATGTTGTTTATTCTGTTCCACTCTATAGCGCATGTTAAATGACACTATAGTGTTGCAGCTGCTGGATGATGCCACGCCTGAGGAAAATGAGGAGTACCGAGTTATCCTCTCTAACGTTCAGACTAAGGGTAAAATGCAACACCGAAAAAGAAATATTCAAACAGTTAATTAATTTGAAACTGTTATTATTGTTAAATGCTATTCTATTTGTCATTGTCATTTGTCATTGTCATTGTAAGTATTATTTCAGGTGTAGTAGTTTAAGAAAGTACAGTGCATGGCTCCAACCTGACAGTCACATCCATATGTGTTTTTATATACATATGCTTCCAGATTTAGTCCCAGTTTTACTCCTAGAATAACTGCCACACTTCTGGAAAGACTTGCTACCAGATTATGCAGTGTGGCTGTGGATTTGCTCATTCAGTCCCAAAATGATTAGTGAGTATAGGTATTAATGTTGGGTCAGGAGGTCTTGAGTACTTTCAGTGTTCCCAAAGGTGTTCATTAGGGTTAAATCCAAGTCATGGCTCAGTGCAGGACACTCGAGTTCTTCCACTCCAATCATAACACACCATGTATTCCTGGAGCTCAGGGGCTTTGTGCACAGGGGCATTGTCATGCTGGAACAGTGTTTGAGCCTCTTAGTTTCAGTGAAGGAAAAATGTAATGCTACGACCTACAGTTCAAAGACATTCTACGAGGGGTGTCAAACTGCGCAGCCCTGCACAGTTTAAATTCAACCCAAATTAAACGCACCTGATTCAGCTAATGATGTCCTTCAGGCTTATTTGAGAACTGCATGTTGTGTATTGGAACAGGGTCGGAACAAAACTATGCAAGGCTGTGGCCCTCCAGGAACTGAGTTTGACACCTGTGTTCTAGACTATTGTGTGCGCTTCCATATTTATGGCAAATTTTTGGGGAAGACACACTTATGTGGGTGTGCTGGTACGCTTGTCCACAAACCTTTGACCATTTTGTCTATGTATGTTCATCATAGCTGGTTTATTTTTTTCTCTCATAGGTGTTACAATCACAGGTGTGGCATCTTTGGATGCTGAAGGTGGCGAGGCAGTGATCAGCATAGCAGCCAGCGATGAGCCGTTCGGCATGCTGAGGATTGCGCCATCCTCTCTCAACATATCCACCGATGAGAAAGACACCAAGCTCAGGATTTATATAAACAGAGAATTTGGAACCTCAGGCACGTCTTTAAAATGAAATTTTAAAATTCTATTATGCTTGTAAAATTATCACTCAAAAAAAAAAAAAACAGTTAAAGATTTACATGGAGGGAAACATTAATTTTGCCTCTCAATAAATCAGGTTAATTGTTACCCTGTAAAATAAAAATATATACCACATTTGTACATATAATAATATTTATTTAACAATTAATAGAATTTATTATAGGAAATTTAGCATTATACACATTATCTGTCTATAGAGTATATAGATGAAGTTGTCCTTAGTCATAATAAATCAATGACAAACACATTTTTTAAAAGTCTTTTTATTACAAATTAGAATTGCATTAATTTTCTAATAACTCCATAGGATCAGTAAACATCAGTTATGAGACAGTGAAAGGTTCACTGCAGGACCTGAGGCTGATTGAAGGGGCTCTTGCAGAACCTGGTCAGGATTTCCAACATGTCTCCAGCTTTGTAGTGATGCAGGATGGCCAGACCTCAGTCTCCATCCCCATCACAATTATAGATGTAAGTCTTAATCAGGACCAGAAGCGATTGTTTGAGTTTTTATTAAGATAACAGCGAATGAATGGTGTAAATAGGTTTTCACGTGGTCTTAGAACGTGCATTTAAGTTTAAAAGTTTGCATAGTCAGGGTTAAAAAAAAACCCAAAAAACAGAACGTTCCGTGTGCTAATTTTATACCATTGCTTCATTTACACAAACCCCTTTTAAATAAAGTTAACAGTATATAGTACATGTAGGTTCTAGCTTCATGTACAACCAATACATATTCTGTACTTAGATATCATCCAAACTTAAAAAAAAATACTTTTCAAACACACATCAACTTCTTTGTAGATGACAAATACTTTTGAAAATATATCTATATTAACTTAAAAATATACATATCTTTTTGCCCCGACGTAAAAAAGCATCATGCCTGACGCAAGCTGTATCAGAGTTTTAAGGAATAAAACGTAATGTAGTGTGCAATTAAAGGAAAACACTCAATGATAATCTTATAACAGATCATTTACACAATAACAGCACAAGCCAGAATGTTTCATTTCACTCATACATTTTGTCATTAGGTTTTTAAAACCTACAAAATGACATCACAAACTTTATTTCCATTTATAGTTGCATCTTATTTAATCAGTTGTGTTATAGCAGCTATACATACTCCCTCAACCACCAGTCTAAACAAAGATTACATAAAAGGTTAAAATAACAGACCTTTTATTTATTTATTTATTAACAATTTGTTAGTCATATGTTACCATAAAGTGGTTGCTATGGTAGAAATGAGAACTTAATAAAAATAATGGAATTAGAAATATACTGTATACCGGTATATAATCCTAATATTGACCTCATGGTCTGATGTACTGTTATAGACAATTAATAAACAGATCAGTCAGCATACCAGAATTGTAAACTGTTACTGGTTATTCAGATCTTTCTACTTCCTGTTTTATTAAAATATCCATGTGTTTTTAAACAGGATGACATCCCGGAGTTGAAGGAATTTTTTCTGGTCAACATAACATCAGCTGTTCTGATAACTACACACCCTACTACCCCTAAGATAGGTACTCTGACACGGTCATAATCTTCATCCCATAATACTTTATAATGCGTTAATTAATACGCTAATGCGTCATATATTTACAGTGTGTTATTCATTCCTCATCAGTCACCTCTCTACTGTATGTCAAAAAAAAATGCTTCTTTTCATTATATCTTGCCTTATCCTTGCACTAGAAGTGCACTAGAAGTTAAAAGGTAATGTTAAGGATCTGCTTTCCTTCTTGTAGTAAGAAAAAGTAAAGCAAATTCTCCTTAAAAACTGCCTCCTTATGCTAATCGTAGTGAACTTAGCCCCACATTTGTACTAAAACGTCCTCTTTTGCCTTTAACATTAATCATTTGGTTTATTCTTGGACTTAAAATGTAACCAGATACTCAAGGTCTCGTAGCAGAAATTAGCATTAATGCTAATGATGGAATCCACGGGATCATCAGTTGGCAAAGCACAGAGTAAGAACATCCCTTTGAAACACTAACGCACTTCACAGGACATTTACTGAATATAATGTCATATTTAGATACGAGATGTTGATGGTCTTGATTTAGACATATGGGATGTTTTTTCACAGTTATGAAGTGAATGAGACAATGGGAGTGTTGTCGTTAGTGGCTTATCGGGATGCTGGGACATATGGGAACGTCTCGACCTTCTTCTATGCCCAAAATCTAGAGGCTCAGCTGGGTCTGGACTTTAATGCTACAGCTTCCGTGAGTCATAAAGAGAAATTCATCTCTCACTGCGTGTTGTGTATTTTGAGAAATAACGACTGGTTCAGCATAGTCCATCAATATGACTTTCTTTTTTTTTCTACAGGTTCTCCATTTTGTGAACGGAGAAAGGTATACGTTTGTAGAGGTTGTAATCTTGGACGATCCTATTCCAGAAGGAGATGAAAAGTTCCAGCTTGTTTTAGCAAACCCATCACCAGGGACCGAGCTCGGAAAAAACATTACTGGTGCGAACAAGTTAGGAAAAAGAATGTAAAAGGAGTTAATCAGTTGAATTGAAGTGCGGTCAAATTCTTCCTCTGTTCATGTTTAATAGCAACGGTGACTATCCTAGCCAATGACGATGGCCATGGTGTCATTTCCTTCAACAATAGTGAGCACTTCCTGCTACGGGAGCCCACCTCAGTGTCAGGTCTCAGCCAGAGTGTGGCTACACTGACGATCGTACGAAATCCACCACAGGGTATATTTGGTACTGTGACCGTGCAGTTCTCTATTACTGACACTAATGGAACTCTAAACACTGAAGATCTCACACCCTCTGAGGGCTTTGTGGTTCTGGAAGATGGGGTTGGACTGAAGGTGAGCAGCTTCAGTCCTGATACTATTTGTTTACGTTTACGCTGCACATAATCTCCTTACCCAACATGGTTTTGTATCAGGAAGTCTGGGCACGATTAAATAACACAATTTATACAACGTTTCTTTTACTTTAATTAGGAGACATAATGACGTATGGTTTCGGGGGAGTGGTAACTCAGCGGTTAAGGTGTTGGACTGCTGATCTGAAGATCACAGGTTCAATTCCCTGCACTACCAAGCTGTCACTGCTGGGCCCCTGAGCAAGGCCCTTAACCTTGAACTGCTCATTTGGATAAATTAGCTAAATGTAAGTCGCTCTGGATGAGTGCCTCTGCCAAATGCCAGAAATGTAAATGTAAAATTATGTCTATGGAGGTGAGGTGAAATATAAAGTTTACTTTCTAGCTAAACCTTATAACATTGTGTAATTGTATTATATTATATGACTTTAAAATAAAA
Organism: Liobagrus marginatus; assembly: GCA_028566295.1. NCBI lineage: Eukaryota > Metazoa > Chordata > Actinopteri > Siluriformes > Amblycipitidae > Liobagrus > Liobagrus marginatus. Next base: position 6,261,211 of record JAOUQX010000022.1, read on the forward strand.
ATTGAATTCTTTTTTGGTTTTAGACTCTGGAGATCTGGGCCGTTCTAGATGCTGAACCGGAAATGAATGAAACCTTCAGAGTGTCTCTGTTCAACCCTACTGGAGGAGCACGACTGGGGCTACCAACAGAGACCTTTATCACTGTGCTACAGAATCAGGCTCCACTGGGACTTTTCAGAATATCTCTATCTAGCAACAGGTAAACCGGTTTCCCACCCCCGCCCCACCTCACACATTGACCTTCAGTTAAATTGATATGTTTTATGTACAGGTATATATTTAATTATTTTGTGCCAATATGTGTATGTGTGTGTATTTAGGACACTGAGCTCTCTAACAGTGGAAGAGTCTACCGGGACGTTGTATTTGACAGTAGCTCGCAGTAATGGTCTGGATTCTGCAGTCAGTGTGGAATTTGAGACAAACTCAGAAACAGCCTTTGGCATGAGTAAGATCCTTATTTCAACGTCTACTTGCTTTTTTTAAGCATGTGTCACACCACAGTTGAAATATCGTTCACAAAACAACAGCTATGAATATGTATCACGTGCTGTCCGAAAAATAAACCCCAAGCATCTGTTTTGATGTGACGATGTGTAACGTTTGACAGGAGGTGATTCTTTGCATCTGGCTGTGTATCAGCGTTTCAGAGACATCCGGACACTAACAATGTGTTCTGGGATTAATGGAGATTCTTCTCTTCTTTTGATGGTGATGCAAGACCGGGTCACCCTCTACAGGTGGCAAGGAGTATTTGTGCCCATCCAGGTGTGTGATTTCTAAGCCAGAACGCCTTAAAAAGTTGTTAACATTCATATATGATTTGGATGAGCAACATGGCTAAAAATTTAGGCTAGAAAATGTTATGCTGAAAAACAAGGCAAAATGAACCAATAGAAATGTTTGGAAGCTGCATGAGAAAAGAAATGTGTGTTTTGTTGTTACAGAATGTGAGCGTACAGAATCCAGGCTCTTGTGTGGCTTTTACAGTAAATGGCACCACCTATATGGCAGTGACCCATGAAGACACCACCAAGTCTCCTGCTGCCAATGTCAGCATATTTCGCCTTCTGCCAGACCTCAATCTTACTCTAGTGAGTCTGCTGGTGTGTGTGGCTGTTTGTGTGTGTAGTTGTCGCTGTGCACTAACAATAGCTTCCAATCTATTCTGGCACATTTAAATAGCTTTTTTAAAATCTATTTCAGTCTTTGTCTGTATATCTATATATGTATGTAAATAAATGTACATTAAGCCTATATGTGTGCGTGCGTGTGTGTGTGTGTTACTGTTTTTACTGTTTCTCTTTCTTTACTAGGAGCATTCCAGGGCTGTTGGAAGCCGTGATGTGAAACATTTCTCTGTCCAGACTCTGGAATATTTCATTGCACTGAATCAGGTTAGGGAACCTTCTGCCTTTCCATATGTTATATTACATTAGTGCCAGATTCACCACTGGAACGCTTTCTACAGATGTGCAAAAGGTCATTTTAGGACGTGAATTGTGTGGTCAAGCAAATTTCTGTCAGATATCATTTCTTTATTAATCTTTAGCAAGCTTATGAGTTCGTGACATTTAACATTATATTTTCGTTTATCTCCAATTAACATTTAATAACTGAAACTGAGGATAGTTATGAATTAACGACGTTAGTAAAATGACAGGTATTCAATTAGTCACTCCTATATATTTACAGACACACCCAAGTCCAGACAACTTAAAGAGCAGGAAGAAAAAAAATCGCGTTTTGCTTTGATATTTTGTTCATTAAGAAATAACAACGCACTAATCTTTTCTCTGTTAGGTATTTGTGTGGACCGGAAACTCTCTTGCCCTTCATCAAACTCTAGCAATGCAGGACATTGCGTCCGCCGCTCCCTTTACACGAGCGAACAGGAACGTCCAGCATTTAGTGGCGTGCAGAAATGGAAATGCGTCCGGCTGCCATGTCTACCAGTGGATTAATGGCAGTTTTCAAAACCCCCAGCTGTTAGCAATCAGTGCCAAAGTCAAACAAGTGGAGTCCATGCATACAGGGGGGGAGACGTTCCTGCTAGTTGTTACAGAAGGTAATTCTGTGCCGAAATGTTAGGAGTAGAAACTGCAGTGTAATTTAATGGATGATTGAACTCCGAACTAACAAGGTTAAGTGTAGGTTCTGCATTGTTTAGCGGCTGAAGGCGCTGCCTTCTGTTTGAAGTTTGAGTGATGCTGTACAAACCGAACAGGCACTATGTTTTCAGGGAACACCAGACATGAAGGCTCCAATGCATATTTAGATTTGGGTTACACAGAACTTCAGTGAGGCACCAGAACAGATCATAAGTGTTGTAAATGGCTGATTCTTAGCCAGGCTTGTTTTGTTTCTAAGACCGCAGCCATTCAAGAGGTTTAGTTTTTTACCCAGGGGTAGCCGTGTCAATGCAGCCCTAGTCTGAACCCCATCTACACTTGAAGCAAACAAGTGTGTATGTGTGTTACACTTATAATAAAGTTCTGCTCTTACGTCTAGTATTATCACGTCTGACTTGAAATCGGTGTCTTTCTCTCTTTTTTTTTTTTTTTGTTTGTTTGCCAAAGGCCCGAATTCAACATGTGAGGTGTTTTTATGGACTTCGCAGCAAACCTTTTTTCATCCAGTACAGTCCGTTCCTTTCTTAGGCCTTTCTTCAGTCAATGTGTTCACTCCTCCATCTGGCATACGTATGTAAATATACTTTAACACTTTTGCTTCATATAATTGTCATTGTCTATTGTCATTAATTGTCAATATCTAACAGTCTAACAGGTATGAAAGCATATTAACAGTGTTTTTATTTTTTTTCCAGCACATTTTCTTCTCGCCAGAACAAACGACTCTGCATTGTTCATGTGGAAGCCTGAACTGATCCAGTTTACTAAAGTCTTAAAGTCCTCACCAGCTCAACAGTTCCTCTATCTGTCCGTCACGTCCCTTAATATGACAAAGAGTCTGATCATAGCCACAGAAGGAGCAGACTCTGTCTTATATGAGCTGATCTCAGTGTCCAACCAATCTGACTTTATTCCCCGGTAAAGTATTAATTACTTCACCATAAAGCAATTATATTATAACAGCCTCATCATGTATGTATTTCCATATAGTGGGAGTCCCTGGGATAAAATATATACATATATAAATATGATTTACCTGTATCTTTAAATATAAAAATATAATAAAATGCTTTATGTCAATATTGGGGTATAATGCAGTATGCAATGGCACTTGCATCTGGGTTGTGCTTTAATACTCTGCATTTGTTTTTTCATTTATTTTACCCCAAAGGGGGCGTGGCCTAAAACAGAAGTCTTGGCCTTTTCGTGTGTAATTAAATATAAATCCTTTCACTATGGCTACAACGCTGAAAACACTAGAAAGAAATGGCAGCACTCTTGGCGTGGTTCGTGGATTCCCGCTCTAGCCTGAATTCTAACATTGCTACATCGCTTGAGTTAACATCTGACCACTAGCTTACATCCACAATCTCTTTTTTTATTATAGTATAGACAGATTGCAGTTCCAATGTTCAGCTACTTTCTTACTAAATATTCTGAAAAATGGAAAAATTTATATCTTCATTTGAATAGGTTATGTTTTGTTCCCTTTTAGTACTGCCGAGCTCTTCTTTCAGCCTGGGGTCAGTGAATTAGAGATAGCTGTGAACATAATCAATGACGATACTCCAGAAGTGGAAGAACGTTTCCGTGTGAGCCTCAAGAACCCGAAAGGAGGGGCTGAGATTGGCTTTCGCAGCCAAGTGGCTGTGATCATTCCAGCTAATGATGATGCCTATGGTATTGTTGGCTTTGCCCAGGTAGTGCAGACTGTAATGAAACAATACATACTGGGTCAGAACAGCTTATCTATTACCTCTGTTCAATAATTATACATAAATTATAGATTGCCTGGATTTCAACTGCTGTTTATACAAAGGCTATGACTGTCATATAATAATGGTGGGATCACAAAGGCGTACAAATATGTATTCAGTAACATACTGTAATATGCAATTCATGCAATAATATACTTTATACATTAATGAAAACCTTTAAATATCGAACACTAAGGCATCAGATTTGATTTCAGATCTATATACGTGTATTGTACAAAATCTTAAATAAAAAATCTTCTGACCTGCTGTCATATAAAGGTTGCATGTAGAACCATAGAACAGAAGCTGCATCCCAAATGACTACACACTATACACTTACACTATGCACTATATACTCTACCATCTAGTGTTAGAATTGTAATATAGTATTGCCTTAAATGGAAAACTAACATTTATTTTCAACAGAAAGTATTAACAGTTTCCCAGTCGAATGATGGGAAATGATGTGTAATGCATACAATTTGATTCCTCTACAGATTTATCAAAATAGGGTGCATTTCAAAACGTTAAAAATCACCCAACATGAATTTAAGCGATATTTGCAGTATGTGTTGTACATTAGTCATAAAAAAACCTCAAACTGTGTTTTATTAGTGGAATAGGTTCATCATTTGGGTAGTTACCATTGGAATTTTCAGTTTGAACACACTGCTAAAACTATTTATATTTGGAAATGTGCACAATTTGGGACACGCCAAGAGTATTTCACTTCAAAATCTTTAAACGGAACCTATAAAGAGACTTACAATAAATAACAAAGTCAAAAACTAAAATAAGGAACCTTTTACGAGTAGGGTGACGTTGTCTAAATATAATATAATATATAATATAATATAATATAATATAATATAATGTATAAATATAGATATATATTCACTATGTATGTTCCCTGAGTTCATATACATGTTATATTATTATTACTGTATTAGGTGTAATACAGTATACATACAGTCTAAAAATACGGTATATTTACATATATAAATTATGAAACAGTCACATATAGTATGTATGGAAACCAGACCTACTGTTTGAAGAGTTTGATCATCTTGATGCTCTGTTAAACATTTTAACTGTGTGTTGTCTTGTGGCCAGAACTCTCTGTCTCTGGAGGTGAATGAGTTGGAATTTGATAACCCGTTCTCACTGACTTTGGAGAGGAAAAGAGGCACTTTTGGGAGGCTTACTGTGCGCTGGGCAGCCAATGGAAGCCTGGAGGACATTTTCCCAACATTTGGAGTGGTGAGATTCTATAAAGCAGGAGCTGTAAACAAATAATAGCTGTCGTTCTGCTATGAAAATGATCAACATGGCTGTGTCAAGAGAAATACAGTATATCCTGATCCGATTTGTGTAACTCGTGAACCATTTTTCACGTTTTTAAATGTCATCATTCTCATGGGACAATGTCACTGGTAGCTAATTATTTTGTTATTTTCATGTTTTCCTAGGTGACATTGTCCGAGTCTCAGACTGTAGCCACCATTTCACTTACTGTATTAGCTGACAGTATTCCGGAACTAGCTGAGAAAGTGGCTATCATGCTAACAGACATGACAACTGCCGGCGTTCCGGATCCATCCACGAGAGCGATGATTGACCCACGACGTTCCAGAGCCGAGGTCACCATCAAGGCTAACGGCTCTCCATACGGGGTGATCGGCTGGCATCTAGATTCCCAGTATTTCATCACAAGCGAGCCTCCAAGTAAATCAATTCGAAGCATATTTTGGCCAAACTAGTATAATTAAAGGCGCCTCGACACATATAATAGCCTAATCCCACATTATTGTGGTGTACCACTAATAGACGAGTCTCTCATTTTCTACCATTACTATGCATAGATTACTGAGAAATATGTAGATAGCTTGCAGAGATCCTCATAAATGGTATTTAACTTACTCTGCAATCATTTTCTGGAGAAATTATGCTCAAACGTGCACATTTATCTGTCATCTGCCCACTTTAAGGAAGTCCGAGCAATATTACACTGAGCATTGTGAGAGATCAGGGAGCATCTGGGAATGTGGTGGTCCACTATACAACCAGACCTGCATCATCAATGCCACTGCTCAATCAGGCCAGTGAAGGTCAGGACTACGTTGCCAAACAGGCTAGTGTCATCATGATGGAGAACACAACTGTCGTCCTCGTAACCATCACCATCTTACCGGTAATTACTCCATCACTGTTTCCATGCAACAAGGAAAAGGTTTTAGTATGACTTATACTTTCTCAAATCTGAACACACAAATTAGGGCTTTTATTTGGAATCCAAGTTTCAGATACGCTCTAAATAATTGCATATCACATATTTTCCTATGACAGCATTCCTCGTAGTATTAGTGTTTTAGTCTTTATTTAAAAAATATATTGTCTAAAAAGTTTTCAATGTCAAATACACAAAACAATGCCGTATTAACGTATTGACTCCTACTTTCGCACAACCTACAAGAAGCTATGGCAGTTTTTTTGGGTTGTTATTATTATAAGCATTTAAATGCTTTTATGGACAATTTATTATTTTAAATAAAGAGAACAACTCCATGGGGCATGCAATTATAGGAAAATAATAGCAATGTGGTTGTGTGATGGGTGGCACATCGTAGAGTGTTTTTTTCTCCGCCACTTATCTTTTACCTCTACCTCTATAATTTATACCCCAGCAGTTTGTCGACATTTTAAATATTTCATTTATTGTTGTCAGGAATGCAGCTGAGGATGAAAGTACAAGTTTTAAGGTCAGGGTCAAGATGCAGGCAAGGGCCAAGGGATGAACAAACAATTCAAGCAATATATGCTCATGCTGTAACCAAAACATTGACATTCAAAGGCAGTGTAGGAGATTTTGGATAGAACTAACTTGCTATTGTTAGCCTTTCCGAAATCTCCTACCCTACCTTTTTATTATTAAACCATGAAACTGAAACTTTGGCTTTCCCTTCTACAAATTGCAGTGAATGTTAAGTATTTTACTCTCATTCACGTCAAGCTTCATGAGTTTTGTTTGGACTAAGAGGACCTGAATGTGTCACTTGGTAACCGATCACGTACGTTGGCCACGTTGTTTTAATTCCGAGCTGTTTGAAGCCTCATGATTATGAATGAGATTTTATTTTGATTATGTGCATATTTGTGTATCATCAAAGGATGATCTTCCAGAATTGGCCGAGACGTTTCTGGTGAACATGACCGGTGTGGAGTTAATGGGAGATCCGAGCAGTGCAGCCCAACCCCGAATAAGGAGGCCCGGAATGGAGATTGCTGAGATCACAATTCAAGAAAATGACGATCCCAGGGGCGTCCTTCAGTTTAATGTGTCTAAGGTGTGAGATTTATCCATTAATCGTCTCACAAACACAATAGATGAATGTATAAAAGAGTTGTTGGGCAGTTTGTTGCTTTTCTCGTTTATCATAGATATAATCTGTATTTTTAGGACACTTCAGGAGTAGTGTTTGCCTATGAGGTTCCTCCACCTGGTAATGTCCTTTATCTACCAGTGGTGAGGCTCGGTGGTCAGACAGGACGTCTTATTTTGTACTGGGAAGCTCAAGCAGTCCTCGCTACTATTAACGACTTCACCCCAACTTCAGGCAATCTCACATTTCAAGATGGACAGGTTAACCTACAATTCCAATTATGGCCACTGTTTAAATATGGAATCCAGATTATGCATAAATAAAGCAATGTGTAATGCATCCTTGGGCGACTCAATAATGCCCCCTATTTTTACATCTTCTCTGACTTTGTAGGAGAGCGCCATGATCGAGATCACCATTATTGATGACACTGTTGTGGAGCCTACAGAAACGTTTCTTATCAAACTCACCCAAGTGATAGGAGGAGCCAGACTGGGCACCGACACTTCTGTTCTAGTTAACATCCCTGCCAATGATTCACCACTGGGTCGCTTTGGATTCCAGGAACTCACAGTACATAAAAAATAATAATGCTACTCCCTAACAACATTTTTCTATCCTCTTATGCCTTATATGCCTTAAAATGATGCTCTTATTCTTCAGATTACTGTCTCTGAGCCCCAGTCTCCTGGTGACCCTGCAGCTATGGCAAATCTTACAGTGGTGCGAAGTTCAGGTGGTGAGGGAACGGTCTATCTCATCTGGCTCCTGGAGCAGCACGGAAGAGATGATCTACAACCTCATAATGGCACTCTGGTGTTTAACGGGGTGTGTTTCTGGACTTGCTAGTAGCAGAATATATTTAGTTTACCTGAGTAAGGAAGTTTCACCCCGGGTCTTTCTGTGGGGAGGGTTTTCCCCGGGTTCTTCGGTTTCGTCCCGCCTCCAAACACATGTAATTGGGCATAGGTGAATTGGCTACTATAAACTTTCAATAGGAGTGAATGTGTGTGTGAATGGTTGTCCGTCTCTAAGTGTTAATTCTGCGATTAACTGCCGATTGTACAGGGTGTACCCTGCATCACACCCTAAATTTGCTGGGATAAACTCCATTGACCCTGAACAGAATAAACCTTAGACAATGAATTAATTAATTAATTAATTAATTAATTACTTACTTACTTAATTAATTTTTCGCGCACAGGTTTTTTTATTTCAATACCCAAATTGACAGTGATTTATGATTTTACATACGGATATTCTCTTACTATCCTATTCTAATTTGAGTTCATGATTTCATATCAATTTTAGGCTTTTTTTCTTTTTGCAAATACTACATGTACAACAGTCATCATCATCATCATCATAATCCTGTCTTCTTTTTCTGTCCAGAGCGAGTCGAGAAAGTCTGTGGTGATTCAGGCTTTGTCTGATGCAGTACTTGAGGGTGAAGAGAAGTTCACGGTCCAGCTTCTGTCTGCCAGAAATGAAGCTGTCATTGACCCCACAAGAAGTCAGTGTTTTGACTGTTTTTCAAATTTTTTATTTCTAGAAGTCGATAGCCAGCATATTTGCATTTTTGCCATAATCATAAAAGCTGATGAGAGCTGAATAAATTTGTCAGATGATTTTTAAGGGCCATTCTAATACTGCTGCAGAGATCCTAAGGAGATAATCATACATGTTCATACACCATGGAAATGCTATTTGTGCCTCTTCATTTTCATGTCTCCTCCATTAGACTTGGCCACCATAATTATTAGGGCTGGGCGTGGTGCTCTGGGCATCATAGGCATTGCAGACTCTTTTAAGAATGTTCTTATTGGAGAACCTCAGGGCATGTACAATGGCACCGCTCTAATCAGGTACAACCTTTTTGTTATTTTAAGTGTAAGATGAACTGTTGAAAATTAGGATTTGGTAAGGGTATTGATTGTGTGGGGGGGGGCACCTTACAGTCTTGTCAGGGGTCCAGGCATTTTTGGTGAGATTGAGATCTACTGGAACATCACACCAGCCATCACTGGTGAGTTTGTTGAGAACTCGGGGAAAGTCATCATGCGAGACCGTCAGTCTGCAGCAACCATTCTGCTGATGGTAAGAGAACCAAAAGTGTGTCTTAAGCACATTAAAACTCTTATATAGTCCTAATATAGATAATGCACTATACTGCCAAATGTTTATGGACACCTGACCAGCACCTACCTCTATGTGTTTTTGTAATATTCTTTTTCAGATTTAGTCTTACTTTTACTTCTATAATAACCTCCACAACTCTGGAACTATTTTCCACTAGATTTTCCACGGTGGCTGTGGGGATTTGGGGGATTTGTTTATTTAGGTTTTATAGTATTAATGAGTTCAGACACTAATGTAGGTTGAGCAGGTTTTGGGGTGCAGTCGGTGTTCCAGTTCATCCCAAATGAGATGTTCCCAGTCGGGTTCTGTGCAGGACACAAGTTCTTTCACTCCAACCAGAACACACCATATCGTGTTACTAAGGGGCATTGTCATGTTGAAGCATGATTTGGGTCTCTTCCAAGTTCAAGTGAAGGGAACTTGTAATAGTACAACATACAAAGACATACTAGCCAATTGTGTGCTTCCAATTTGTAGCAACATTATTGGAAAATCACATTTATTGGTGAGCTGGTAAAGTGTCCATAAATGTTTTGCAATATAATGTATATCAGTTCCTTAAAGGTATGTCATAAATTATTTTTCATTATGGCTATTAAAATATATACTTTTTATGTCTCTTGTAAACACATCGTTCCAGATTACTTACAAACCTTGTTTGTTCACTTTTTTCTTCTAGGCTGTGGATGATGATATTCCTGAGGAAAAGCGTCTTTATGAGCTGAGTCTCACTTCACTGACCCCCGGTGCAGACATCAACCCCCGTCAACAGCATGCCACTATCACCATGGCAGCAAGTGACCTGCCTTATGGCCTTTTCTCTTTCGCACAGCCCTTGCTGCGTGTAACAGAAGATGAAAAATCAGTGAGTTACCCTTTTTAAGTTGTGATTATCTAACATTCAACCACTTTACCTGGAAGTTAACTGGAATAAACAAGAGTGACAGCAGATTTCGGGTGTAAGATCATGTGACCTTGTACAATGTGGCCTTATTCCATGTAACACAGATGAATAGCAGTGAAGTTATACTAGAGTCTGGATAAAAATGCCACACTATTTGCTTATCGCTTTGATAAAATAGAAACTGTTAATCTTGATATTTGTTTCGGCATCGGAAGAGATTTAAAGATGTGAATATGATCTATAGCAGTGGTTCCCAAACCTTTTCATTTCAGGACCCGCAGAAACATCTATGATCTCAAGTCCCACCAGAATATTTAAAAATAGAAATATGGCAAAAATGCATCCTGATTTCCTGATTTTATTTGAATGATCATATGATTATATGAATGACATATATCATTAATTTTAACACACGCTGCAGTCATTGAACGCTGTATTGTAAATGACTGACAAAGATATATGACAGTTCAAATGAATCAGACAATTTGTTCAGTGAGCATTTTAATCAATGAAATGCTGATTCAGTCTTTTAATTCTCCAAAATTTGTCTGACTCATCGACATAAATTGGAGGAAAAATCGCACAGTGTATGCGCTGCAGGTTTAATATTTCGCTGGCTGGTGTGTAAAAGTTGTCTGTGGTCCACAAAAGACAGTTTTGATGCTATGACACATTTCCGTTATTAATCGTATTGTGTTTAGTTGACCTCTAGACCAGGGGTCACCAACATGGTGCCCGCGAGCAGCAGGTAGCCCGGAAGGTTAATGAATAACATTAATTATAAATAATAACATTATTAAAGGTAAATTGAGCAAATTTCAAAAAAGCTGAAGTTTCTAAAAGGTTGTAGACCCCTGCTCTAGACTCACCAGGAGGAGGATCAAGTGTCTCGTAATGATGATTTGGTTAGGAATGATCTGCAAACCACATTTTCCAGCAATTTTATTCTTTCATTCGGAAATAACGTCAGAAAGTTCACAACAATGCTCCGACTTGACCATTGAAAAAGTTTACGCTTCACCTGCTCCTCATTCGCTGACTATTGCTCAAATCCAATCCGGTCTTTTAAACACACTCGGACTGATTTTGTTTCATTCACATTTATGTAAAGCCAAGTGACTTTGTTGCAACCCATTTTTCACTTTGTGAGGCACAATTCAAAAGCACTGGTCTATAGGATGTACAGTATAATTCATGCAATAAACTGGTCAATACAAACAGATACATTGTTGTATTCTTAATGAGACGTCACCCAAACCCAGTGCCCATTATAACCCAACACTTTTTTACGTTTGTGTCACCCTAGGTAAACATCACAGTGGTGCGCTCCATGGGGCTTCTGGGTAGCGTGTGGGTGAGTTACCACACAGAGAGCCAGACAGCAGTGAGCGGACTGGACTTTGAGCAGTCATCAGGCAGGCTATTTTTCAGCCCAGGACAAATCTCCAGATTCATTACACTAAAGATTGTGGATGATTTACTAGCAGAGGGGCCTGAGGAATTCCACCTTATTATCAGCCAAGTGCAACATCTCAATGACAGGTAGAGAAACACTTCAGTACAGCATGGCATATTATAAGCCATGGAATATCTCCAGATATGATTAGTTTCCTTTGATCCCCATAAGAGCCAACAGTCTATTGTGTATGATCATTGTTGTTGTTGTTTTTTTTTTCCTCTTTCCTTTAGTATATTTAACTATACCATAAGAGAAAACGGTCTCCAAATAGACCAGCCTCCAGCTATAGGCAATATCTCCTCAGTCATGATCGTCATCGAGAAGAATGACAACGTTGAAGGCATCCTGGAGTTTGACCCTTACTTTGTTAACATTACTGGTACACACACACGTTACTCAATTTAATAGTTTAGCTACCTACTCAATCTATATCTTCATCTCTCTGTCAATCTATCTGTATAGACAAATATATAAATAAAGAGAGAATTTGATTGATTGATTGATTGATTGATTGATTGATTGATTGATTGATTGATTGATTGATCTAAAATGTAATAAGAATTCATTTGCTTTCTTTCAGTGTGGAAGCAAGGAAAAGCTTTCACCTGGAAAAAATATATATATTTTTTAACTATATGTACATCTCTGGGCAGCACGGTGGCAGAGTAATTAGTGCCGCTGCCTCACAGCAAGAAGGTCATGGGTTCAATTCCTGCCCAGGGTGTTTCTGTGTGGCGTTTGCATGTTTTCACCCTGCTTGCACGGGTTTTCCCTGGGTACTCTGGTTTCCTCCCACCTCCAAACGCATGTGATTGGGCATAGGTGAATTGGCTATTCTAAATTATACATAGGAGTGAATGGGAGTGTAAATAGTTGTCGGTCTATAAGTGTTAGCCGTGTGATTGTCCAGGGTGTATCCCACCTTACACCCTAAGTTAGCTGGGATAGGCTACAGTGACTCTCAACAGGATAAGTGCTAGAGAAGGCATGATTATGCATCGCTCTGAATCTCAAAACTGTATGTGTTGAAGTTAATCCTGAGTTCAAATTAGTTTCTTATACTTATCTTTTTCAAGCACAAATAAACCACAAGGATATTAAAATTTAGATACTAAAAAGTGAAAGGGGACTAAAGTTGCGCTCGAATATTTCCTTCCATTACTACTGAGAATAACAGACATGCAGTAACTGATTATAAACGGAATTGTTTAGACTTATGTTCATGCATGTTCATTTCACTATGCTATCCAATATCATATTCATGGCTATCCATCAAGTTGATTAAAGCCTGGCGTGCATCGTGTGATCAAATCACGCTCACCTTGTCTGGATTTAGCTACCTTTAGGCAGACTGACTGCATTTACTACTGGATGTCTTAAACCAGCTGTATCCAGGTGTGTTTTTGGACTCTAACCGTCTTTATGTCGGTGGCTAAACTTCACTGATTTTTTTCCCAGACCACCACATGTTCCTTTTTTTAATTCAGACCTCTGGGATTGCCAGGTTTTTCTTGAGTTAAGGTCTAATGGAAACAAATTCTTAAAGATAAACCACTGGACAGATGCAAACCATTGCAATTGTGCATTAGTAGATTTTAAAATAATGTTGCATAGAAGCAATAAAACCAACAAATAAGATTAGAAATAATATAATATGATATAATGTAATATTATATGGTATCCTTTTGATATGTTTTCTTTATGATTGGTTTTAGTTGACGAGGATGTTGGCACGTTCTCTATCCCTGTCCTGAGGAGAGTGGGTGCGTACGGGCAGGTCAGTGTCGACTACATAACCAGAAGCTTCACTGCACAATCTGGTTCAGATTACATCCTACGAAACGGCACTGTAGCCTTCAGACCTGGGCAGAACGTCAGCCACATTAATGTCTCTATAGTGGACGATCTGGACAGGTGAGCGAGATTTGGAGCTTTCGCGGGCTGGTTGATTTGACATTGAGAAATATTTTGTACTTGTATTAGCCTTAAAATTGTTGTGATAGCTTATGTTTGATTTGAAATGTATTTAATAACACAAATCAGTTTAGATCAAATTAAAATGATTTCCATACATGTTCACAGGGAAAATAGCGAGGTGTTTGAAATCCAGCTCACCGCAGCTTTAGGAGGAGCGATACTGGGCACCCGACTCATCGCTCAGATTACCATTGCTAAAAGCGACTCACCCAGTGGACTGGTCCGATTTGTCAATCAAAGTGTGATCTCTATCCCAAACCCTGACAGCACACTGACGCTCAGCCTCGTTCTGGAGCGCTTTGGGGGGGTGGTGGGTGATGCCACGGTGAGCAGCATCACAATAATTAACTCAGAACATCATAACGAGCAAAAGTCACGAATATTATAGGTTTTAGATAATCATTTTAAAAACTTTTTTTTCAGTGTTTTTTTTTTTTGCTTTATACAGTCAGTAATGTGATTATGGGTGTTAGAGGTTGGACAGGTGACTGAGAATAGATAGATGACCTGTGTGACCACAGTGTTAACTTTGTGTTGGAAATAAATTGAACGATTTAAAGCTTTAATTATGCTGCTTGCTTGCTATTACTATGCAATATTTTCAATAGTGTGACTGAACATGCATTTGAATATTAAATTATTCCTCCATAGTTACACTGTGTGGCCATAAGTTTTCCGACACTGTCCCAGCACACCCACATAAGTGTGTCTTCTCCAAACTGTTCAACAATTTTTTAAGAGCACAGTTGTCTATGTTTATGTCTTTGTATGTTAGAGACCAAACACTCTTCCAGCATGACAATGTCCCTGTGCACAAAGCCCCTGAGTTCCGTGGGGACTTGTTAAGAAGGAAAGGGTTCTGCGCAGAGCCCTGGCCTCAATAACCACTGAACTTTGGAATGAAACACTGACTGCACCACGGACGTCCTCACCTAACAAAAGTGCTTAAACTCACTAATACTATTATGTCTGAATGAGCGAATCCAAAATCTATGGAAAGAATTTCCAGAAGTGTGGAGGTTATTATAGGAGTAAGAGTGAGACTAAATCTGGAATAGGATGTTATAAAAAAAAACACGCATATGAATGTGATGGCCAGGTGTCCCAATTCTTTTGTCCATAAAGTATATGTGTAATATGCTGTACTTATTCTGCAAACAGCACTGCGCTTATAATGGATTATTTAGGGTTGCCCTGAATAAAACTTTAACACATTTAAACAATATTAACAGTAATATCTGCGATTCCTGATTACATTTTAAAATCTAAAAGTTAGATGAAATACATTTATAATATAGCTTTAACATAAATCATTTATAACAGTGTCTTAATTGGTACTTGTTTTGACGCTTCAGTCAGCAATCGTAATTGTGAAATATTATTATTGTTCGCTTTCAGATAACATGGAACATTCTAGGACCCAACACGAACGAAGTATTACCACCTGTAAACACAGATTTTGGTGAACCAGTGAATGGATCGTTCCATTTCAAAGATGGAGAAGGGGGAACACGGAGCATCGAACTCTACATTCTACCCCATGGTGAGGTGGAAGTGGAGGAAACGTTTGTAATTAGACTCCGCCTCCTGTTTGGAGACATGGATATTGACCCCAGAGCAGGGTCTGTTGCACTGCGGGTAAGTTACGCTTACACTATAGCAGTGCACTGTAGTAAAACTAATATTCCATAATTATAATGTAAAGGAGATTTACAGTGTAATATAATCTGGATGTCTGGATAATCTGGACGCTTTCAGCATTAACAAGGTGCCCCTGAGCCCCTGAGCAAGGCCCTTAATCCATTCAACTGTATTAATAATTACTGTAACGATTAAATCCTCAACTGTATTAATAGTAGTATAAATAGGAAGTTGTTCTGAATAAGGGAGCCTGCTAAATGCTGTGAATGTATATATAAAAATTAATTTCAAAACTGGTGTCTTGTAGCGTATCAAATTAAAAAATCCAGATTATATAGAGACCATTTAACCAAAATAATTATCACATGTTTTTGGAACATACGCAAGTTATTAGCACTGTCAAGCTGCTACTGTTCTTATTCATTTTGTGTTTGTGTGTGGGACAGATTGCAAAGTTTGGTGACCCGAATGGCATAGTACAGTTCACCAAACAGGATCTAAGAGAGCGTGTTTATAGCGAACCTGCAGACCATGAAGGTCCTCTTAACATCTCTCTCCTTATCACACGCAGAGAAGGAGTCGTGGGAAACATCACTGTAAGGAAAACACACACTCATGCTCATTAAAAATAATCGATCATCCTATTTTGTATCTCATCATCCTATATCATCCTAAACATTCTTCTAGTTGTTTATAGATATTGGATGTAACACTTTATCAGTAGCATGTTGGTGTTTTACAAGTGACTCATTTAAGAACATATGACCATATAAGTCCAATCACTTGACTAATAGTGTCTGTAAATAGAAATGGCATTAAGAGAATCTTTCAGTATGACATGTATTATGTTATAGTAAACAGTTGGAAACCACAGCTATGTTTCTTTTTTTTAGGTGTATTGGGAGATCCTCAGTGAAACAGACACAACGGGGGATTTTCTCGCACTCAGAGGCTCAGCTACCATTCTGGTCGGTCAGCGGCTAGCTGAGATCATCCTTACCCTGCTGCCTGACTCTGTGCCCGAACTAGAGGAGATTTACACAGTCCGCCTGAGCTCGGTAGAGGGTGGGGCTGAACTTGATGCTAACCGCAGCAGTGTCCGCCTTCGTGTCCGGGCCAACGACGAGCCACACGGTGTGTTTGCCCTTTTCAGTGAGCAGCAGATACTACTTGTGAATACCTCTGACCGCAGCAGGTACCTAGCGCTGAACGTTAGCAGGCTGGCTGGGATGTTCGGCAGCGTCAATGTCAGATACCAGATCAGCTATCCCACTCCTGGCCAGAACTCTACTGAGGACAGATCTACTGGGAGCGTTTTGGTGAAAGATGGAGAGAAGTCAGCCAGTATCACTGTACCAGTTAGCACACAGGTTTGTTATGCAAATATATGGGTGGTATTATTTAATGCACATGCTTGTCATTTAAATTCATATTTAAAAGTTTCTTACATTCCAAATATATTTAATGGTTTATCGTCTCTTAGATTAAAAGTGTAGATTTTAAATAAAAGTGTTATATAAAATTAATTATAGTCCAGGTTGCGGCACGGTGGCAGAGTGGTTAGCACTCCTGCCTCACAGCAAGAAAGTCATGGGTTAGATTCCCACCCAGGGTGTTTCTGTGTGCATGTTCTCCCTGTCCTAGCGTAGGTTTCCACCTGGGTATTCTGGTTTCCTCCTGTCTCCAAACACATGCGATTTGGCATAGGTGAATTGTCTACTCTAAATTGTTGATAGGAGTGAATGTGTGTGTGAATGGTTGTCTGTCTCTAAGTGTTAGTCCTGCAAATAGCTGCCGATTGTACAGGGTGTACCCCGCCTCACACCATAAGTTTGCTGGGATAGACTACAGCAACCCCACGACCCTGAACAGGATAAACGCTAGATAATGAATGGATGAATGAATTAATGAATGAAAAGTCCAAATAACTTAGTCTTCATTTCCTGTTTAGGCATGGACCCCAATGTAATTTTCTACTTTTTAAATTAGATCCAACTTTATTGTCATTGTGCAGAGTACAGTACAGAGGCAATGAAATGAGATTTTATAGCCATCGGTAGGGTAGGAGATTTTAGAGACGCTAACAATAACAACCTAGCTTCGAAAGCGAAAGTCCTGCTTTCCCTGCATAATCACTTTCTGAAGACGCGCCAAACCAAATGAATGCGCTCAGGCAGATCAGAGACTCAAACGACAAGATGAGAGACAGTCAGTTTAGCTCATGTCTAATTCGCCGGTGAGTAAATATTACAATACAAATTGCAGAATATTACAATAACCAACATGATTACACACAGTAAGTTTATAGCAGGAATGCTATAGTGCTACACGCACTAATGGCGTACCTGTCTGCGCTAAAAGGGTGCGCAGAGGTTTGGGCCGGTATGATAGCCTATCGTAATGTTCAGCAAGTATGTTTTCTGGGTCCTACGCCTCCCACAGACGATATAAATATATATAAATACATTTAAACCACTTAACTTAAAAAGTGCTATCAAAATGTAACATAAAAACATTTTTGAACAAAATCTCCTACCCTGCCTTTAATTTTGAACATGTGCATTTTGAGATGCTTTTCTGTTCACTGCGGTTTGTAAAGAGTGATTGAGTTACAGTAATGTTTCTGTCTGCTTGAACAAGTTTGGCCATATTCCTCTGACCAACATTAGCAACAAGCCACTTTTGTTACCAGAGCAGCCACAAAGTTGATAAGTCACAGTTAGCGTTCAATATGTTCAGACCAGCCTATCACCACGAACAACCATTGAAGGCATAGAGATCACATTTTCGTATAACTATCGCTATAACTGCATGAATGAGGAACAATACAGCAGTGCATTACATTAATGAGAGTCGAAGCTCTAGATGCTTTAGAAATGTATATTGTCTTATAACATGCTCTTCTTCTTTGTAGGTTTTCTTTGTAACAGGTTATAACATCACGGTGCAGTTGATGAACGCGAGTCTGATAGGACCTCTGCTCAGCTCCCCTCCTCGTGTACAGCTGAATGCGATGGTTGCACTTGTGTCTGTACCTGAAGAGGCTGCCAATGCTGAAGTCAGTTTACATATTCTAATAATAATTTTTTCAGCTAAAATGCACAAATGCTTGCACGTTGCCACTAGAGCACATTATAGTTACACATACACTATTAAAATAAATGCTTTTTATGTTAGTATTTCTCAGAATAAAATATCTCCATTAATGTCATTCACACTATTATAAAAGTAAATGAATCACTCGCTTTCCAGGTGGGTTTTGCCTCCTTGGACCTGCAGGTGTCTGATGTCAGGAGCGGCCGGTGTGATGCTGTAATCAACAGGCTTGGTCTCTATGGAGACGTGACAGTGCAGTGGAGAGCTGGATTCCCTCCTGGACAGGCTCTATCAGGCTACCAGCCTGGAGCAATCACTCCAAGCTCAGGTTTGTTTCGGTAAACTCAGACACAGAGGACTTACAGATATTTGCACTGTTGATCGTAAGACAGAGACTGTTACTATTAAGGTTAGTGCTGTTAGTGCAAAGCTGTTTGGATACACTATATGGGCAAAAGTATTTGGACACCTGGAAATCACATCCATGTTTTGTGAACATCCAATTCCATTTAGTTTCAATAACCTGTACACTTTCCACTAGACTTTAGGTGTCACTGTGAGGATTTACCAATTCAGCCACGACAGCATCAGTGAGTTCAGACAGTATAGTTGGGTTATGAGGTCAGGGTGGAGTTCATCCCAAAAATGCTCGTTAGGTTTGTGGCCAGAGCTCTGTGCAGAACACATTTCATCCACTCCAGCCATAACACACCATGTGTAAATTGAGCTCACTTTGTGCACAGGTGCATTATCATGCTGGAACAGTGTATGAGCATCTTAGTAGCAGTGAAGGAATAATGTAATGATACAACATACCAACATTCTAGACAACTGTATTTAGGTGTTTACAAACATATATAGTTTGTGGCCATATAGTTTATTATTAATATAATGTATATAGTATATAGATCCCCGCAGGTTCATGTTTCCTACTTTTCTTAATGCTATATGTGCGTTTGTGGTTTGTCCGTAGGCTCAGTGATCCTGGATCATGGCCAAAGGAGCAAACTCATATCTTTTATAGCTGAGTCTAACATGTCTACACCTGTTACACATGCACTTCACCTGACTACTATAGAGTCCACATCACCTGGAGGAGCCAGATTCAGGTAATACCTGCTTCAAATTTTCTTTTATAATTATGTAGTGATTTATTATTTTTATTTTTGTTGCCATTATTGTACCCTATTTAATCAACCTAAGCTAAAATGACAACTTGCTGCATTATACATCAAAATGGCCCTTTTTTGCGTTACTGTGCTTGATAAAATGTCATTCTGACTTCCATTAAGTGATCAAATGTTTCTATTTTCATTTTATATAACATACTAAATAGTGTTCTAATGTTTACATGTTGTTCCTGTGATTTTTCCAGACCCGGTTACACTGTGGCAGAGGTGGAGCCCCTGGGACTGTATCAATTCCATCCTGGCTCTCAGAAGCTGGCTATTACAGAGGATGTGCACATGGTCACAATCTTCGTCCAACGCCTCTATGGCTTTCGTACCAACCGCACTAAGCTCTACTACAAGACCTGGCCAGGCAGTGCCCATCCTGGTGAAGATTACATCCCAGTGAATGATGGACAGCTAATCTTTGAGGGCCACCAAACCACTGGCGCTATCAATGTTTCTATTCTGGATGACTCACTGATAGAACCTAATGAAACATTTTATGTGAACTTGACCGATGTCGGCATTATCAGTGCAGGCGCTACTTCTCTTAGTGCTCGTCCAGGTATTGTAGCTGAAAACAGTGTTTCTGCTATTACCATTCTCGCCAATGATGTCAGCATTGGGTTCGGATTATTGAGTATTGGCCCAGTCATGAGCCGCACTTCTGAAGACAAGCTGGAGGGGGCGCCACCTCAAAAGGTTGTCTTGTATGTGCGCAGGACAGCAGGGCAGACAGGGGTGGCAAGTGCCCGGGTTCGCGTTTATAACGGTGGTCTTGTTTCTCCTGAGCTGCATGGGGCTCCATTCCTTCAGGAACACAATAGAACATGGGCGAGCGAAGGGGATGACTTTACTCTGGAGTCACAGAGGGTCACTCTATTGGAGGGACAAACAGAGGCAGAAGTCAGCCTCTTTATTCTGGATGACCAGGAGCCGGAGGGTCAGGAGGTGTTTTATGTGTACCTCAGCGAACCAGAGGGGGGAGCGCAGATCGTCAGATCACCGGATGAGAATGGCATCACTTTCTTTGCTAAAATTATTATTCTAGGTGATTACATTATCATGAACGTGCATTACAATTAACTAACATCTGTCATAATCCCACAGCCTGCAGTTCAGTACTTCCTTTAATGCACAGTTTTTTGGCATTTACTTTTTCACCTAGGGTGACTTCATAAAGGACATTTTGAAATGTTTTTTGAAAGTTTAAAGCTTATTTAATTTGGATTAAAACAATTTTATTATCAAGACATTTAACAAAGCAAAGTGTCTCTACATGTAAAAAAAAAAAAAAAAAAGAAAACATATATATATATATATATGTGTGTGTATGTATCTATTTATTTATATTCTTGCCTGGAAATCTAGCTCCACCTTTAGGCCAAGCAAAGCTGTGCAAGAACCCAAAAACCTCTACTTTTAATAGAGAGTGTCAAACTCAGTTCCTGGAGGGCCGCATCCATGCAGAGTTTAGCTCCAACCCAAATGAAACACACCTAATTCAGTGGGATTCTAATGAAGTCCTTCAGGCTTATTTGGAAACTGTATGTTGTGTATTGGCGCAGGGTTGGAACGAGACTGCAGGACTGTGGACCCTCCAGACACTGAGTTTGACACCCGTGTTAGCGGATAAAGATGTCATGGGAATCTTTGTCAAAAATATTAACTGTACCGTGTAGCTGTTTTAATGAGATTTTATAATGACTGCATTGTGTTATTTATTTTTTCAGGGAGTGACCTTCACAATGGAATTGTGGGCTTTACTTTGAGTTCTCAGACAGGCCAAGCTCTGGATGAAGATTCAGACAACAAGACAGCAGTACTCTTTCTCCAGAGGCAGGAAAACAGGTACATTTCATTTTTTTTATTGAAATTTATTATACTTTATTAATCCCCAGGGAACAACTGGGTCTTTTTCACATATCCCAGATTATTAGGAAGCTGAGGTAAGGCAGAGGGTGGGGTGCCCCTGGAGCCGGTGGGGTAAAGGCCATGCTCAAGGGCCCAATGATGGTAACCTACCAGTTCCAAGGCTTGAACCCTGACCCATTGATTTGATCACTTACCCAGACACTTAACCGAGATTTAGCCGTTGAGCCACCACATCCCCAAATGTCTTTCATTTCTTTATCTCTTAACAAAGAATTCTTGATGTGACTGTTTGTAATGGTTCACAGTGCTGTTAACGCTGTGGTTGTGTGTTTTACAGAGCATTTGAGGACGTTTTTGTCTACTGGAGGGCCACATTCAGCCTCACAGCTCCAGCATTACTCAGTGAGGGGGTTAATCTGACACAAGAGCTACAGCAGACCTCAGGCAGGGTGCTGTGCAGGAGGGGACAGGTTCTGTGTGTCCTTCATCTGGAGGTCCGACCAGATCAGGTACTGTCTGAAAACTAATACCATCAGTCTAGTCCTCAATCTAGTTTTTTAGCGATCATTCCATCTTATGCTTTGCGAAACATGTAATGCTTGAGAGTTTTCTAACTCGCTTTGTGCAAACCTAGAACTTTAAATACAGACTAGTTCTGTCAAATGATATATGTTATGATATGGGCATGGTGGCTTTAATCATGCACTTTTATAAAATCTAGTGCTATCTAGCAGTGTCATTAAATATGCAAGCAATAGCCTTTATAGTTGCTCGTAGTCAACTCATCTGCCCTCACCTCCAGGGTTAGAGTTTTGGATTTCTGCCTCCACATGGTGGATGAATGGTTTACATTTTCCCAGTGCTTTTAGGGTTTTTCTCTGTGTACTCTGGTTTCCTCCCCAGTCCAAAGACATGCATTGTATAATAATTAGCATCTTTAAGTTGTCTAATGATCAAACTACGAATTTGGCATGATGACATAAAATAATGTCATTCATGCATGAGTTAGCTTTGCAAGCCCTGTTTCAGACACCTTTGCACACTACAGGATTTAAAAAGTCTATTTTTGCTGTTTGTAGGAGCCCGAGTTCCAGGTGTGGTTCCTGGTGGAGATCTATGAAGTAGGGGACGGTGCCGCTATTAACCAGAGTGCACGCTTTGCTAACATCACCATGCTTGAAAGTGATGACCCACGGGGGATAGTGTATTTTGCCGTGGGCTCCCGGCTGCCTACAGCTACACTTCAAGCAAACAGGATTACTCTGCAGGTCTACAGGGAGGGCAGTGTGATATCAGCTATATCTGTGAAGTACCAATTGCAGGCAAGTGCCGTGAGGCATACATACACTGATCACACGTAACATTATCAGCACTAACAGGTGAAGTGAAAAACAACGATTATCTCTTCAGCACGGCATCTGTTAGTGGTGGGATATGTTGCCATTAGTGGATGGGATATATTACTGTTAGTGGGTGGGACATGTTATCGTTAGTGGGTGGAATATATTACTGTTAGAGGGTGGGACATGTTGCCATTAGTGGGTGGGATATGTTACTGTAAGTGGGTGGGATATATTACTGTTAGTGGGTGGGATATGTTACCGTTAGTGGGTGGGATATATTACTGTTAGTGGATGGGATATATTACTGTTAGTGGGTGGGATATATTACTGTTAGTGG
>JAOUQX010000022.1:6298250-6308579 GCA_028566295.1 Liobagrus marginatus
CACACACACACACACACACACACACACACACACACACACACACACAGACAGAGCCTGAAACCCACTGAAAATTAGCGATGCAACTTACCTGTCTGAGAAACCAGAACGGAAACTGGTCTAAGGGTTCAGCCAGCCGACTTTTTACAGCTATAGGTGGGAAGGTGTTGTAACAAACACAACAATTATGGTTAAAGAAGACAGTGGGAGTGAACTTGCTCTAAACTTAGCAGGCCAGGCTTGAACTGCTTTAGGATTCATATAACTCATTACGCGTATTTATTAACTGAAACGTTGTACAGTATCCAGCCAAGACTTTATGGTTCACATGACACTGAAAATTAAATCTCAGGACAAATGTGCCAGTTCCAACGATTTCCGGTTCGTCCTGATGATAAAGGCGGCCTCATTTATCTACTGTTTCAATGTTGCAGGATAAACATGCAATCGCACGTCAACCACAATCTGGCTCGAACCTGTAATATCTTGTTTTAAGCTGTCCACTTATCCTGTCTGGTCCATGTCATTTATGCTTCAGTCACAACGAAGGGTCTGTAATGCATGAACTTGGCTATTTTTAGGGTCTGCCTGGCTTCTGTCCTTTTCACTCAGCCTGTCTGTTGAGACAGCTTTTCAACTCATCAACAGCACATTGATCAGAGTAATGTGAATGCAAAAGCTTTGGAACTTGAAGTTCTTTCAAAAATGTACCGGAAAATTTGACCTTTTGTTTTTGTCTTTTTTTCCAAACATTCTAAGCCTGTACTTGGTACATCTATAGTACACAGCACAATGACATTTTCTTCTTCACATATCCCAGCTGGTTCAAAAGCTGGGGTCAGGCCACAAGGTCACTCATGATACAGACCTCTTTAGAGCAGAGGGGGTTCAGGACCTTGCTCAAGGGCCCAACAGTGGCAGCTTAGTCGTTCTGAGACTTGAGCTCATGATCTTCTGATTATTAGCATAAAGCTGTAACTGTTAATCGGCCACTGCATCACTAAAAAGCTTCTGGCTTTGAATCAAAAAGAGCATTGAACTTAACTTAGTATCTTTGGCTTTCAAGTCACTAAGCTCACTGTATCACTAAGTTCCCTGACAGCGTGCCTGGCTTGTCTTTTGGAGGCTGATGACAGCAATTGAGGAAGACTTTGAACTGAGTCATCTTTTAGTGCCTGCTGACATTGCTGTATATCAATGACGGACCTCAGAGAGAAAACAGCATAGGAGTAAACCTGATGTCTTTAAACTACTCTATGCACATGAGATTCATTTTAAAAGGACTTTCTTTTAAAATTATTTAATGTATTATTATTTATCTAAATTTTTTTATATACAATTATTTATTATAAAATAAAATAATTTAATTATATAAAACAATTATTCATTATTTGGATTGCAATGTAACCCTCTACAAATGTGTGATGATGTCTTTAAAAAGCCGAATTGTTTCAAATCTATTTATGTACCGTGACTATGCGGTTGATCCGGCTTACTTCTGCCTTCATATGTCTCTGGCTTTAAAATGTAGGCTGTAAAACCTCAATGTGACAAAGAAATTGCAAACAATTTGGAGAACTGTGATGCCTAAATCAGAGTAAGCCTTTGTCCTATTAACATTCATCCCAGCTTGAGTCAGCTAAACATCATAATACACACTAGTGTAGAATTTGTTGTTTAGTCCTTGAGACTTTCTGGATTAGTTTCCTGCCCCTGAGCCTCTGACATGCAAGCGTGTTACTCAACCCTGCAAGTCACACAAACAGGAAGTTGGCAAACTCTCTCCAAACTTACAGTTTATGCAGAACGTCTTTGAAACCATTAACGTTTTACTCTGAGCTGTGATTTAGTAAAGCATTTCATTTTGTTTTCATCGATAGGGTCACATTGTTACAGACCAAAGCGTTGTCCTTTTCCAACCGAGGTGACTGTTCAGGCATGAAAAACAGTATCATATTAAGAAAGCACCTGCTTTATGCCATAATAATAACAACATCATCCAACATCATCCATTGCTTTCGATGTGCATCAGGTCCAATAACCAATAACTTAAGCATAATAGTAAAAAACCCTAGTGTGTGGCAAGTGTGCTGTGTTATTCAGACAGGAAAACACTTTTCTTGGTGTGAAGGATTATTAGTTTAATGTGGTGACAAGGTGATTATATAACACTACAACTGCTATAAAAGCTAATTAAAGTGGCATTGTACATTTTTACGCTCTGCGCTTTGGCACAGATCTGTTACATCATGCCCTATTGCTCTTTTGTGGAAGGAAGAGGAATTATTATCTGTATGTATATTGAAATATATGCACAGTCTAGTCCAGAACTTTAGCACTTGGAATTCCGGAACAGACTGCAGGGAAAAAAAACAAAAGCGAGCTTTACATATTTACATATATCTATAAGTCTATATATATATATATATATATATAGATAGATAGATAGATAGATAGATAGATAGATAGATAGATAGATAGATAGATAGATAGATAGATATATATCTCAGCTATATCACTTCATTTAATAACCTCTTATAACTGCAGATGTTCACAGGGCTGTTATTCTAATTAGGCTTGTGCAATTGCCTATTTACCTATGCGCATTTTAAGTTCACTCACTCACTCATGATGGACGAGCTCGTTCTTTGCCGAGCTTCATTTCTGACCAATCAACAACTTAAACATAAACTCTTGCATACATTGTTGCTCAAATGCACCTGTTGCCGATACCCTCAAACCAATGCACACAATAAATATCGCACAAGCATTAGTGTAATAAGACTGTCCTGTGACACTCAGTCTGAGGTTACCAGGTGAACCAAGTAGTAAATCTTGAATCCTGAGTGCTACCATATAATTCTGTACTCGGACATCTGTCACAGCAGAGCACACTTGTATTTTGGCTTAAATTCCTCCATATCAGGCCAGATCCATTCCCTCTGTATAGCAAGTGTATGCGTCCGCTGCTTCAATTTGCAATATTAAAGATGCTTGACATCCAGCAGAGGAAAGAATCTGCTCCTTTATAGTTTAGGTGGCTTTTCTTTCTGAGTCAGCTAAAAATCTGATTAGGCATCAATCTGGTTTTGATCATAGCCATGAGTGTCACCCTGTGTTTATTTTTTTATATTTAGCCACCAGTTGTTATGTATAGTCTGGACTTACAATTTAATAAAGGCATTTTCATTTCCTATATAGATGAAATTTGGTTCGTAGGTAAACGTCCAGCTGAAGTCATAGTACGCACTGGATTGGGTTGTACGTATGTGGGAAATGAATCCTATTCTCATGCCAACTGAATGAATGCTCCAATGAATGACAATAAAAATGCTTTGAGCCAATCTATTTGTGTACTCTGTGAAGGTTTTTCACTACATTTTGGAGCAAAGCTCTGAGAATTGGGTTCTTTCAGGTACAAGAGCTTTAGTAAGATCTGACCGTGATGTTGATAAATGAGAGGTGCAGGTCATCCCACGGGTGTTCAGTGGGGTGGCGTTGAGATCACAATCCTGTGCAGGACATTCAAGTTCTTACTCGTCAACCTTACCAAAGCATGCCCTTATGGAGCTTAAAGAGTTTGTGCACAAGTGCATTGTCCTGTTGGAACACTGTTTATGTCTTTTATTTAACAAGAAATTGTAAAGTTACAGCACACTGACACATTTTACACAATTGTGTGCTTAATGTGTCCACCAAGTTTGGGTTTATATACACACTAGATGTTTACACTGTTTTGTTGTACTCTCATGTGTTTGCAGAGACTCTACTGGCTTTCCTTTATGCAGGATGATGCCCTGTAGTATACTGGATAAAATATAGCCTTCCAAAAATGCATCAAATACACAGCCATAAATCATTTAGCCATATTCTAGGAGTTATGCTGTCCAAATGCCCGAGTGAAACGAGTCACAGAGCTGATTCAGGGAGCTGTATGTGTATGTTCGAGCAGGTTTATGGTCCTGAGCATCTTGTTTGAGTTCTCAGGAAAGCTGCTTCTGGGTTGCTGGTTGTTTTGTTTATAAGCAGTATCCATGCTGTTGGCCATGCTGGTCATCAGCTGTGTGTGTCTACCTAAATCCACTCTGGAAATCTTCACACACCTAAACCGATTATAAACACTGTTTAGGTAAAATTCTAAACGCTGTTTTTCATGATTTAACATGTCGTATCTTTTCATTTGGTCAGATTTGCTTCCTGGTGTCAGCATTCAGGGGTTCAATGTTCTCAGATGATGGCTGTACTACCCTAGGCCTGTTCTTCCACTACTTCCACCTCAGTCAGTTCAGCTGGATGCTTATACAGGTAAAACAACAACACAGTGCGTTATAATCATTCACCAATGCGTGGAACTCATAACAGAAGGTAACATACTAAGGATCACTGTGCCGTTAAATAGTCACTGTGGAGCTTGATTAATCAAAAAGTTGCTATGATCGTTAATTTATTGACATTGTGTATTAGTATTCTATTAAAAATAAACTATATTTACATTTTTGACTCCATAAAAGGAAAAGGAAAATAAAAAAGCTACGGTTCATTTCTCAAGGTTCACCCCATGTCGGGTTTGTTATCTCTCTTTATCCTTTTCCTCAAGCCTCTGTAAATCTCTAATAGGAAATTAACCTTCTTAAAACCACGTGTAATCAAATATCTAATGGAGTCAGAGATTAAATGTTAAGTAACCTCCAAACGTCTGAACGTTTATAATTTATTCTTGGCTTGGCTGATTTCTTCCACACTCAACCTAGATATCTTAGTTTAAACAGAATCAGGGCCCATTCATTCCTTGCCCTACTTATCAAAGGTGTTTTTTTTTTGTTTTTTTTTACTCAGTCTTATGCACAACTCGAGCTGCGAGAATTTCTGCTCGCGCAGCATTTGTGAGGGAGTTGTTCAGACATGCCTGCAGCCACTTCTCACAAATCCTCTTCCATTTCCCAGAGAGCACCTACCATTCTTCAGCTCTATTCTTCTGCCGAATAAATTTAGATTTAATGGCAGCCTTAGGCTCGAATTTTATTTTATTTTTTTTAAGCAATTCTAAACTGTACTCCTCTATTATTCACTTCATGTCTTATTAGGGCACGCCATTCACATTTTTATCCTCATTCTCTCTCTCTCTCTCTCGCTCTCTCTCTCTCTCTCTCTCGCTCTCTCTCCCTCGCTCTCTCTCTCTCTCTCTCTCTCTCTCTCGCTCTCTCTCTCTCTCACCGCTTTCTGTTTGCCTTTTGTGTGAACTGTTTGCCTTCCTCTATCCTTATCTTTCTGTAGGCCAGCGTTACATTTCCATCTCTACTTTTAAAATACAATCAGTACAGGTCATTGGTTTAAGAGATCCCTGCCTTGTTTATGACACAAATATCAGTGTCCAGCTAATAACTGCTTGTAGTTACTTCCAATAAATCCTAACTGGGTGATAGAGAATCACTAAAGCACGGTAATACACGGAGGATATAAACGCATTAGGGGCTCTTTGAGCATTATCTAGTTTCAGTGAGTCAATTTGGAGTTTCGCTGTGTTAAATAATTCAGTAGTAGTCGTTTTCTCCTTGCAATGAGTTTTATCCAAAGATCAGCGCAGCAAAAAAGTTGTTAATGTGACCGGTTCTGTGATAATTTTTTGATTTTATAATGTCAGATCTTGATTCCAACAGTGCTTCATTTCTAATTTGAAAGTGCATCTGTACATACGTAGTCTTAAAATATCTCGAATTACCTTAGGAAATAAGTATTGTAATGTCTATATTTGTCAGTTCAAATATAATTGCTTTTAAATGAAATCAATCAGTTGTCATACAGGACGGCGCGGTGACAGAGTGGTTAGCACTCCTGACTCGCAGCAAGAAGGTCATGGGTTTGATTCCTGCTCAGGGTGTTTCTGTGTGGAGTTTGCATGTTCTCCCCGTGCTTGCGTGGGTTTCCCCCGGGTACTCCAGTTTCCTCCTGCCTCCGAACACATGTGATTGGGCATAGTTGAATTGGCTACTCTAAATTGTCCATAGGAGTGAATATGTGCGTGTGTGAATGGTTGTCTGTCACATACACTAGTACAAGTTATTTTGGGTTTTAAATAGTAACTTCACTTTGAACATTTGGAGACACGAAAACATGGCTATTATCTAGCTTTTCTTTATCTCCTATTGCTTTTCCACAGGCCGTTAATTTCTGGCAGACCCTGGTGATGAATGACGAGCACACAGACAGACGCTATCTGCTCTATTTCCTGTTGAGCTGGGGCCTTCCTGCCTTGGTCATCATTATCCTTGTCACGGTGCTGCTCGGGGGTTATAGTTGGAGCATTCATGATGTCTATGGACTGGTACAGGGAGAGCTGTGAGTGCATTGTCACATACAACAAGAGTCCAAAACCAGGAACTGTTTTTATTTTATCACTTAGTTAAAGCAATCATTCAACATATCATACATGTATCTGGGTTATTCTCGTTTTGCATTACATTAGGACTACACAGGACCTGTGTGTAATTACTTGTGCCTTATATTTCATTGTAAGTAGTAGAGATTATTACTATTATTTATTTACAATTTTTATTAGCATTATTATTATTATTATTATTATTATTACTATTTAACACCATGTTATTATAATTAATGTGTTAACAGTTAAATAAAAAACTTCATGTTCAGACAAAAAATGACAAAGTGCACACAAAGAACACAAAGTAAATAGTTTATCAACAGGATATTTAAATATAGATATGATATGGTTATTTTCATAGAGGGATTTGTTAAATATTTTATATATTATATTATACAGTATTATATATTGATAATATAAATTAACTTTCTGCATGTTTTACAGTATATTCTTTATTAATCAGTGTGAGTCTACACGCAGGTGTCCTACACACAGATCATCACCTCACACACACAAGTATCAGGACACCTGGCCACACAATGTGATTTCAAATGTTGTTTCATTCTATCCACCGTAATCACCGACACACCTCACTAGATTTTAGAGCGTGACCGTGGGGGGTTTTCCCATTCAGCCATAATAGTATAAGTGAGTTCAAGCACCAATGATGTCTGGGATGCAGTCAGAGTTCCAGCTCATTCCAAAGGTGTTCATTGGGGTTGAGTTGAGGTTAGAGCCCTGTGCTAAACACTTAATTCTTCTACACTATCTTTGTCAACCCATGCCTTTATAGAGCTTGCTTTGTGTACAGGAGCATTTTTTATGTTGGAACAGTGTTTGGGTCTCTTAGTTTCAGTAAAGGAATACGGTATTGATGTACGATAACATACAAGGACATTCTTGACAAATGTTTTCAACAGTTTGAGAAGGCACACTTATATGGGAGTGCTGGTAATGTGTCCAAAAACTTTTGGGCTTATAGTGAATGCCGTAGGCACACAATCGTTTTTTTTCTGCTCCTCAAACGGAATGATTAATCTTACTTATCCGTACTGGTAGAATAGGTCAATTTTGTAATAGTAAAGCGCTTTAGTTTCTTTCTCCTTCTACATTTCTGCAGAGTGCCTACACACATTTAGCCGGAACGCTAAATAACCCTCTCTCTTAGAGACAAACAAGTGATGTCATCTCACCTCATCTCAAGTGGCTTTCAAGTTCCGCCTCTTTACAAGGAAGTTTCAAGGATGTTTTCAAAGGGAAAAGTACAGTATGTACTATGTCTTACAGGCGCTTCATCAGAGAAACATGTTTTTAAGCTTTCTCCTTTTAAATTAAAAACAGACATGGACATAGTGTAAGGGAAGCTATTAATTCCTATATGAGAATATGAGTTCAGATTTAGTCTAAGTAATGAGTAAGTAAGTAATATCAAGAATTTGTGGATTAAATTATTATGCATTAGATTTTAATAACTGAAAAATGCATTAATTCTTTGTCTAGCGCTTACCCTGTTTAGGGTCGTGGGGGCGCTGGAGTCTATCATAACTTAGGATGTGAGGTGGGGTACACCCTGGACAACAGGAAGTTAATCGCAGTGCTAACACTTAGAGACAGACAACCATTCACACTCAAATTCACACGCAAGCACAGGGAGAACATTCAAACCACACAGAAACACCCTGGGCGGGAATCGAGCCCATCACCCATGGTCTTCTGGATGTAGATTCAGGTTCATATCAAGAGCGACATACATGTATCTCATTTGAACAGCCAAGCAGTTGAGGGTTAAAGGCCGTGCTCAGGGACCCAGAAGTGGCAGCTTGATGGTCCTTGGAATTGAACCTTGGATCTTCCGAATGCCAATCAAACACCTTAAGCACTAGGCTACCACATTGCCATTTAGATACATTACACCTGAAGTGAACACTTAATCAACAGCATATACAAAAAGGTCAATTTAGCTGGCTAGCTCGTGTTTGTTTGCTAGTTAGGTCATATTAAATAATTATGGTTAGCGCTCTAGCAAGGATGGCTTACCTAGTCTAGTCTAACTCACTCAGGTTGTTAATAGTTTGTCTGTACATCTTGTCACAGGTTACATTCTGAGTTGTTCATTTTGCCGACAAGTTTTGGCTTACTTACTTTTAAAATTATCATTGTGCTAGCAATTAAAACTACAAAGCCCGGGATGCCCATCTGTCTCACTGTCCCACTGTCACATACATTATAGTATTCAGCATATTTATAGACGTTTCCAGAAAACACTTTAGTTTAATTGTGTCTTGAAATGGAATTCTTTTACATTTGCACACTGTCTTAAATGTAGCAAAGCTAACTTATTAAAGGCTAATCGTTACTCGGTCATTACAGTTTTATTATAGCACCTATTATAGCCTCCCAGTATCCTGCTCTGATATTGATGGCACTGATCTATTGTCGGTGTCAATGCAATGGTGTATAGACCTATTGTCAGTAGAGGTTTTTTAAAACTAAGGTACGTTTCTATGCGATAATGCTCGTCCATTTACCAATCAATCCGTAAATATGCGTATGAATGAAAAGCATTTTGTTTACTCCAACCCTGATTAAGAGCTTGTTTTTCGTTTTCACCACTCCCCTGGTTTGGTTTATCTCTTTTCTTAATCTGTCCTTACTGTGTCCCTCTCTCCACCCTATATTGTTATGCAGCCAGCCTCAGTTATAGTTACAGCACTACCTCAGCATTATTCAGTCCTCCCTGAGTCGAGCTAATACCACGGCCAAGCCGTGGGAATTCACAGTCACCACTGTGGGATATGTGACCTTCAAAGTGTTACAGGAGTAGCTTGTTTACTTCTTAAGGGTGAACCAGAAAAGACTAATGCTACCCTGGTTTCATTTATATTAGGGTGAAGGATTTTGCATTATACTGGTGTGTGAATGAACTAACAGTTAGTGTTTGGATGTCATATAGAGAAAAATATCAGTAGTATCCGTGGTCACCTAGTCATCTAGAACTGAACATGAAAAATTCCAGCTTCTTCCATACAACGTTCTGGTTCTGTATGCTTTAAATTCTATTAGAGATATACTATGGCATTCATCTCACCCCTACAATATTGACTCTGGTTTATTTGTTAAGCTTGTTTGGCCCTGTGAACGAAGGGCTGGTCCTTTCTGTTTGGACATGCTTCACGTCAAAACAAAATCAGCCCTTATTGCACTCCCCAAGCTTTCCCATGGCAAAGACCGTTTGAGGCTTGCTAATTGCACAATGGTGAAAAACAAGTGCAGATTGAAAGAAATTCCTGAGATAAAATGAGAGGATGGGAAAGAGACAGTAAAAAAAGAGAGAGATTATGTAGGAAGCTGAAAGTTTGTGAAGCAGCTAATAATTACACAGCCTAAACTGTATGTCTCACACACATATACACAGCTCATACATACTAGGGATGCTTCTGGTTTCGGTATTGGGCCCGATATCACTCATGTACTTGTACTCGTAAAATTACCCCGATACCAAAGTCCGATAAGTCACATGACGTAATTTACAGTATTTGGCAGACATGATTGACGGAACTGACACTGAAACACATAACTGACATAAGATCAGCCTCAGCGATGTGGAAATATTTCAAAATGAATGATGGATTTTTTTTATGTCCTTATTATTTTTATATTGCTGTATATAATGGTTATTGCTGTCCTATATAACATTGGTCACAGTGTGTTGTGCTTGAAAAATTGGCAGAACAGGAAAAAAAAGCAGGTACAAGCATTATCGGTATCGACAAGTACCAGAAAAAAATACTGGTACTCGATCCTTAAAAACTGGTATCTGTCCATCCCTAATACATACTGTATGCCACACATATGCACAGCACAAACATTCACTGCACATATGTGTACACACACGCACACACGCACACACGCACACACACACACACACGCACACACACACACACACACACACA
>JAOUQX010000022.1:6312471-6324571 GCA_028566295.1 Liobagrus marginatus
GATGGATGTATGGTTGGATGAATGGATGGATGGATGAATGGGTGGATGGTTGTGTGAATGAATGAATGAATGGATGGTTGGATGGATGGATGGATGGATGGATGGACGGATGGATGGACAGGTTACTGTGTTTCAGAATGTTCTCCCCGTGTCCATGTGGATTTACTCCGATTTCCAAAAACCATGCCGATAGACTGATTGACAATGCAAAAAAACCAAATCCCCATACAGTACATACATACCCTATACATGTTAATGTTTGTGTGCACGTGCTTGATGATCTTTGATAGACTGGTGTCCCGCAGAGGGTGCATACCTGTCGATGTTGATTGCATCGGAACAGATTCCTTATTACACTCTGGTATTTATTCTGCTGCCTCTGTCAGATGTACATGCTTTGGCTCAGCACCAATTTCTTCATATCTTCATCGTTCCATGCCCAGGAACAAGATACAAGCAAAACTCCTGATTTACTTTCCTAGTTTTGAAAATGCATGTTGCAAATGCACAACAGCTGATAAAATCTAGTACGGCTCTTGCATCTGTCACATTCCTTGAGTGAAACAGCATTCCTTCAGCTGATAAAGAGGAACATACTGAAAGTCCCTTTCATCTGTACCTGCTTTGGATGCAAATAATCTGAGGACTGACTTTACTTCTGACGTCAGATCAGATCAGATTGCTGGATGTAGTTTCAGGTGCTAACAAGCCAGGAGGCCGTCTAAGCCTGCGTTACCCTACACATAACCGCAAACTGTCCTGCTGTGTTAGATAGGGAATAAGATAAGTAAAGAACTTTTAATGGCTAGATAGGTGTCATAATAAAAGGGCTTTTTTATAGAGCAGACAATGTTTGGTAGAAAGCAAAGAAGTGCATGTTTTTATGACTGTGGTTGTTCTTTGACCTGAAACTGTTCTTATCTGGATTTACAGTAACAACCAGGATTCACAGGTAGTGCATGATGTTTTCCAGGGATATTATTCACACTTCATCATCGTTACAGATTAATTTTAATGTGTATACATTTATTGCTTATACACTTTTTGGCTAAAAGTTTGTAGACACCTTATGCATAAGTGTGTTTTCCCCAAACTGTTAAAAGCACACAATTGTTTAGAATGTGTTTGTAGGTTGTAGCATTACATTATTCATTTACTGGAACTAAGAGGCTCAAACACATCTCAGCATGACAATGCCCATGTGTACAAAGCACCTGAGATCCAGGAGGACATGATTATGATTATAGGTTATGATTTGGGCTGTTGTAAAAGAAAGCAAGTGTTCCACAGAGAGCCCAAATCTCAACCCCACCGAACACTTTGGGATGAACTGGAACACCGACTGCTCCCCAAACCTGGTCACCATTAGCACCTGAACTCATTAATACTATTGTGGTTGAATGGTTGAACTAATACTATTCCGCTACAATCTAGCGGAAAGCCTTTCCAGAAATATGGAGGTTATTATAGAAGTAAGAGTGGGATGAAATCTGGAATAGGAGGTTCAAGATGATCGTCAACTGTCCAAACACTTCCTAATATATTGGGACCTGGGAAAGTAACTTGCCTCAGGTTTGAATGTATTCGTTAGGAAAAGGTTGGTTGATCTTGTACACAAATTTGACATCTGCATTAAACTCTAGATTACATTGAAATATAGATATTTGACTATTTGATTTTTGAGTTGCTTAAGACACAATCAAGCCAAAGCCACATGTTTCTGTATTCTATCTAGTCTGTTTGTCTTCTAGTGTAAGGAACGCAATCTGTTTGCAATGACTTAACGATCCTTTTACAAGCCCATTTAGGTGTCTGTATAACAGTCTAAATGCAGTTATTATATAATGCCTTTTCAGTGTAGTTCTAGCATTTATTGTCTTGGTTTTTTTTTTATGGCCGAAGCAGAATGATAAAAAAAAGTCAACAGGTCAGTAGAGAACTCATTAACTTCTTTAGTAGAGAACATTTGTGTGATCCACTGTATCTTTATCATGTTCAGTCTTTGCTACAACAGCAATAAACAGAAGAAACGCAAAATGAGTTTAGAGTTAACGGAGATAAACAAAATGACTGAAACAAAATTGATCAAATGTTCACGGATCTGTTGTCAGTGTTATACAGTATAATCTTTGACAGTATCTTTTCAGATATTTTGTACTTTGTACATTTAAGCAACATGAGCTTTAATTCAAATTTTATTTATCACACGCATACATGCAGTGAATTCTTTTTTATTCCCCATATCCCAGCTTATGTATTTGAAAGCTGGGGTCAGAGCGCAGGGTCAATCAGAATGTGCGGTGACCCTGGACCAACTGGGGTTAAGGGCCTTGCTCAAGGAACCAATGATGGAAGCATGCCTGGTGCGAGGTTTGAACCCCGACCTTCTACTCATAGATAGTCAGAAGAACTTGACTTTTTCTTGACCCTACCTATCATATTTTGCAAAAGCCATTTTATGTGAGAAACATTACAAGCTGCATCAGACATCTGTCCAGAAATCTTTTACAGTAAAGACCACATTTATCTAGCCTCCATCTATAAACAGACAGATCAGAGCGATGGTTCATAGGAAGAAAAGAAACTTGCTGCATTTCTTTCTTTTCTATTTCTTATTTCACCCACTAGAAACTTCATAATCTTCATAAACCAATGGATGTAAAGCAAAGATAGGCAACATGGAAGGGTAGAAGAGAATTTTGGGCTAAAACAAGAGAATAATGTAAGATGAGAAAGGCAATATTTTTTAAGAATTAAATAAAATAGTTATAGAAAGCGATGGGTCTGGAAGTTTGCTGGAAGAAAAATGATTGACGTAAATAAAGGAAGAAAGAAGCGTCAGAGTGGTGGAAGTAACACTTCTGTACTAGCCTAGAGGGTAAACGCTGACTTTCGCAGCCTGTGTTCTCCGTCAGGTGAGGAATGTTTGACCGACATTTTAAATTGAGGTCCAGCCAGTTTACCATCTGGACAAACTGCTCAAGCCTCAGACAGAATCCTACCTTTGAAAACTAACTAAGTAGGTGTGTTTAATTCGAGAGAGCCGCATGAATTGTCACATCTTTCAACGGGTATTTGGGAAACCGTTTAATCAGAATCTAGACACATTCAGGGCAGCTTTTGGAGCTTAATCTAATGTACTGAACTACTGTAGGCTAAATAAAGCCATCTGTAATTTAGGGATTTAAGCACATCTGGATGTGATGGTCAGTATGTATGTTCAGTACGTAACACACATTTAGGATGTATGTCTCAATACATTTGTCTGCATAATAGACTTGAATGCGTCAAGTAGTTTTACAAATTCAAATTCAGATCGTATTTATCACAAACACATACATGCAGTGTTTTTATTCTGCATATCCCAGCTTATGTATTTGAAGGCTAGGGTCAGAGCGCAGGGTCAGCCAGAACATGCGCCGCCCCTGGAGCAACTGAGGACTCAAGGACCCAATGATGGTAGCTTGCCTGGTGTGAGGCTCAAACCAGACCCTCTGATCACTGGCCAACCCAGTGCTTTACCACTGAGCCACCAACCACCTAATCATTAACATATACAGTATGTACAACAATAGGGATGAACGATTGTTCTTCGTACAGATTATGTGGGATCCATGGGTCGCTCTCGCTGCATATATGTTGGCTTCATCTCACGAGCACAGAAATGCTGCCTACATAAAAAGCTTCCAATTGTAAAGCACCGCATAAGTCATCAACATAAGAGTCAACATGTACCTGAGGCTGCATTCAGATCAAAGATTTCCAAGCTGTTCCCTCTGACACAACCGGAGGTAATGCCGGTGAATTAGCTTAGACACAATGCTCTTACCAAAGCACCGGGGCACTAAATAAAGAACAAATAATAAATGTTCTCTTATCTTAATGGAAATGTTCTTCTAGATTCATTTTACTTTGGATAAAAGTCATTTCTAACGACAATTGTTAGTTTGGGGTGCATGTATAAACATTAGTGATGGAATTGATTACAAATTGTTTCTACCAATTGACAAAGCTGACTTCGGATTGGGGTTTTAAGATGAGGAGAAATGCTAGGAGAAGGCACCAAGTGTACATTACTCTTTCTAGGCATCATGAAATGGTGAGGGGTTTTTAGGGTCTTTTGTATGATAGTGATTATAAACAGTGTTGGACTTTGAATACTGATGCCTCGTTCATCAAACAAAGCCATTGATGTGCAAACAGCCTGTTCAGAGTTTTTAGGTTTTAAATGCACCGTGGCACAGCTGAACCGCTGAAGTGGTTTTTGATGACGTTGTTCAAGGGGTTGTGATTATTCTCAGGTTTTAAATGCTGCTTTAAAAGGGAGATTTTAATTAGAAGCCTTTTCTAAATTCACTCATTAAATTGACATATAAAGGATGTAGTCGGAGTAAATCAGGACGATAAATTAGGTCGGACCTCATATAACTCTGTTGCTTAGTCAACATTATCACAACACTATTACAACATTGCTTCAAATGTCTTCCTCCTAGAACACAGAGTACTGCGTGTGAGGAAACATGGATATTATAAACAGGTTTTTGGTCAGAGGTTACTACAAATAAGGGTAATTAGTTACGGACGTGCAGCACTGAGATCAATAGTCATGGACTAAAGATATGATTGATAATTCAATGTGTGCCTTTACACGTAGTCTGCTTCAAACCTTATCCGAGTCAG
Organism: Liobagrus marginatus; assembly: GCA_028566295.1. Taxonomy (NCBI): domain Eukaryota; kingdom Metazoa; phylum Chordata; class Actinopteri; order Siluriformes; family Amblycipitidae; genus Liobagrus; species Liobagrus marginatus. Next base: position 6,317,152 of record JAOUQX010000022.1, read on the forward strand.
CAGGTCACTGTGAGTTGTTAAGAGGGGTTTGATTATTAAAGACGCCTAAATAACACGCTTGATGTGAGGCAAGGTTTGAACCTACTAGTCTCCTGACTTCTAGTTTCAACTCTAATTCTGTAGGAAACTAAGTGCTGATGTTCTGTTGTAATGGCAATAAATATTACAAATGTGTTTTTAATCTACTATCTTTCCAAATATTCGCAATCTTTCAGCTGACCTCTGCTAAGACCAACTGGGGCTGTATGAATTATCTTGACAGCCTCCTTAAAATTCCACTTGATTGATCAGCCATATTAGGCAGTTCTTATGTAAAGCCTTTCAAATAAGTCTCTCTTTAAAAAAATCACTTGCCTTGCCAGTCATCATGGGCATCAGTCCCAGAACCATAAACAAACACACTCGTCTACATTGCCAAAGTAGAGGCTGTTGGATACTATGGAAAAACTGACATAGCAGGGCATTTCAGGCCCCTCTGCTGCACAAAGCAGTGAACCTGTGCCTATGTCTCAAATCGTATTCTAACTTTTCGGCATGCCGACTTCTGGACCGGCCTAAAAAGAAAAGTAAAACAAGTTGACACAGGTAAACTAACATGTCAAATGTTTTTGTGTTTGTTTAAGTGTGTGTTTTGGCTTTGGTTCTCCAGAAGTGCCCATGGTGTTGTACCTGTATGCCCTGGTTTCTCTGGTGTGTCTGTGGTCTGGCCTGCACATGGCATACAAATATCTCTGGATGCTTATTCTCCTCGTCATCTTCAACATATTGTTGGTGAGTATTATCCATGATCCATCATTCCAAGGAATATGATGTTTTCAGATTGCCCTTTGACTTTGTCTGTTTGTCATTCATTCAGATGTAATCGGATTAATCCATGTTAATCCATCAGTGATCTTTTAAGTGCCTATTTTCCACGTCAGTGAAACATGTTCAGAGGTTTTAAAAGAAAGCTTAAACTTTGAAATCTTACCTAAACACTTGCATTTAGAGATTTGTCGGCCTTTGGGTGTTCTGATGAGCTGGAAAATGATTTTGTTGTGTAGGTTACAGAACGACAGGTCTGATATAGCTTTATGTTTAGTATGTTTTAAGTTTATCTTATCTATGTGTTCCTGTGGGATTCATTTTACCAGTGGTACCAAACACTAACTGATAAAGCAGAATGTACAGTCATAATTGCACATAGTTATTACTATACAGTACTATAGGTACACTGATAAGGCAATGGTGTGTGTAAGCAAAACATTTACATGCTTCAGTAATTGCTGTGCACAAATTGTCCCCATCATTAAGCTCACATGTCATGCTGGATCATTTTAAAAATGGACAAAGTGTCTCCTTATACCTTAAGCTTGCTGGTTTGCCTCCGGCCCCCTGAGGACGGTTGCATATTATTGATTCCTAAAGCTACTGCATACTGAGATTGAGTTTTATAATAATCCTGATAGAAAAGGGAAAGTCGTTTAAAACTTTCTGATAAGGCGTTTGCTGAAATGGCATGTCCTTGTGTTAGACTGTATCACTAACTAGCTCACTAATCAGTATCTGCATAACCCTAACTCTAACCCTCACATCAAACAATTTACATTTATGATCATATTACATTGGTACATGGTTGTAAAATGGATGAAACTCGTTCAAACTGCAGCCACCATATTACTATAACAGCAACATCAGTAAAAAGATTTCAAACTGTCAACTTTCTGCCTTTTTACCACCATTTCTTCCTTTTTCATGCGTTCTTTTCTTTGAGACATATTTCATTCCATGCATCTGGAAAAGAGCGTGCTCTAATGAGACACCTCTAGGGAAGCGTATCCATCCCAAGATTACTCAAACAGCTAAGTATTTCACCCAGATGTGCATTAAAGCACTGCAGATAATTCTTTCGAAAATACTCGTTCAAAAGACATTTATAAAGCTAAAGTAAATAAATATATCAATGACATATTAATAAGGAAGTATATATGTATATATATATATAGTATAATATATTACTATATGACTGTATATAAAAGTATAATATATACTGTAAGTATATAGAGGAGTAGTTAAATAAATTTAAAAATACAGTGAGCTGCTATGTTGCTGGAATGGTTTTCTAATATGTTTTAATATTTGGTAATCCTTTATGACGTCAGTGTGTCATTGAAAGTGTCTGCTTTTAAAAAGGAATTAAAAGTAGTTAGTTCTCAATAGCCTATTGTTTATTTTTAATTCCGCTTATTCATAAGGTGTTGATTAGTTATCAGCTCGGTCAGAGTGAGGCAGTAAATATGTTATAAATTGTTCATTCTTCATCCTACAACAGTCTCATAATATTCCCCAGCTGACTGTAAACGAGCAGATGTGAATGACGTGTGCCTTTACCACATTGTGAACACCATGAACACTATGGTATTATGGGATGCCGTCCAGAGCCTCTCTCTTGGCCTGTTGAGAAATAAGATCCGGGAAACTAATGGAAATATTTCCTGATGAATGCGTTACATATATTTGGTATAACATAGTGTTGATATATTTACGGTATTCTGCAGACACCCTTATCCAAAGCGACTCACGTTTATCTCATTAATACAACTAAGGGGTTCATAATGGCTCATAACCACTATGTATATATATATATATAGAGCTACTACGTACAATATTAGTAATTAATAAGTCATATATTTGACATTGATGCTAAAGCGACATTCCGGATATCACATCACCTGGTGTCTTGAATAAACTATCGTTATTAAAAAAGCAGTAATTACCAGTTGTTTGCATGTACACACACACACACACAAACACAAAAACCGCACACACCAGATGGAGGCAAACGGTTTCGATCTATAAATGCAGGTTTATCCGGATTGTGGACAGGTAAACCCAGGTTTTACTGTAAAATTGATTTTAAATAAAAGGCAGACGCTAATGTACAGATGTTTATATAGCACATTAACAATCGCAAATTTACCTTCACCATATTTGACATTTATTTCACTATTAGATGAAGTATACTTCAAATTGATATTCTCTTAAATGTTATTTTATTTACACCACGCTATGTGTATCCTTGGCTTTCTCCCTGTGCAGATGGGTTCAGCAAGGTTGCTAAATGCAGGACCTTTGTTTTGCTTGTCTTCTTGCCATTCTTAGAACTACACATGCAGAGTCCGCACTGATGACAAAGCAGACTCATGTACCGAGGAATGTAGAGATCACAAACACAGATTAGATTAACACAAACGAGCAAAGACTAAAGTGAAAACATTTATATCTCTGGCACGTGAACAGTTAGCAGATTTATTTGGCTGCATAGTAAAACGTTGAAGGTATTTCTACCTTTCAGCCGCTTTGCCACATTTGCTGCTGCCGTCGTTGCAGTTTGAGTCTGTTTTCAATCATTTTCACTTCCCGTCTCTTTTCATGGAATCGTTTCTTTCCGTGACGCTGATTTTCCATTGTCAGGCTTGTTGTCGTTGTTGAGTCCCTGTTGTTAAATGTAGTAAGTTGTTTAATGATGCTGTTCGGTCTGTTAGTGTTTAGACCAGTAAGAATGAGTGACTACAAATGTTATGGCCTAGTGTTATGTGTGTTATGTGGATATGTACAGGGCTTTTGGGAGCTCAAAAGCAAATTCACACATTACATCTCACACATTTTTTCTTGTTCGTAACAAATGCGTAATATTTAATTTAATTTAAATTTAAATTTTTTTTTGCTTGTAAGTTTTGTTATGTGGATAATTTGCTTAGTCAGCTTTTTCCGTTTCTGCGTCTGCATGGGATGTGTGCGTAAGCAGGAGGGAAATGTGCATTCCTGACATTTTAATTATTCAAAGTTGTAGTAAAGGGCGCTGATGCAGATTGCAATACATGTTTTTTCCCCTCATTGGGGAAACGAAAATTGCATGCCGACATCGCATGTCTACGCCACCGTGTCCATCTCTGTCTCAACAATTATGGCCGAATCTATGATAGAAAATGTCACATGATAAATATAAAGATTGATGAATTGTCATGGCGATATTTACTTTGTCAGGCCGTTTGAGTGAGGCAGCACATGGCCTCAATTAGATTCCTGTTTCTATTCTTGGGCTCAACATCTATAAATTAATCCATCTTCATTGGTTACTTGCCCTAATATTACTGACGTAGGCGCTGTGGCAAAGATGATATTTGGTTATTAAGATAGAAATATGTGTTTGTCTTTGTCCTCACTCAATCGCCGTCTGACTCATCCTATAATTGTTTCTTCTGTGTCCTTTTTCTGTACTTACTGACCCATCAGCTGGCCCTGGAGACCCGTATAACACACACAGGGATATTAAGCATGCAGCAATAGCCTCTAGTCATTTGTGTGCTAATTTGCTGGGAGGAAAGCTTAGATTATGCTTCATTCACCTCATCGTACACCATTCAGCAGGATTGAGTAGGCAGTTATGGGCCGTTCAAATGATACAATGAAGAAAGTACTGTATGTGTGTCTTTCCTCTGTAATACCAAATACCCCCATTTAAGTTCTAGCTTCATGACGGTGCCCCAACTAATGTAAGCTTTTGTAAAAAAAAAAAAAAAAGGAAATAGGAAATCGTATTTCATAACTTTTTCTTTGGAACACTTAAGATTCTGCTATGCAACCACTATTTTCCCTTTTTACAAGATAAAAACGAATATATGGTGTGTATGTATAGTTACTTTTAACCCAGCCTAAAATGTTACCGAGTTTGGGCCTCTGGGGAAACCCTTAATTATACTATGTCTACATCTATAGCAACGTTCTTCTCTATGAAACATGGTTAGAGGTATGGCGTTTATTTTTATTTATATGTTAAATATAGGTCCTTACAAGGTTTTGCATTTTGCTTACATTTTGCCTTTATAAGGGTTTTCCGTTAAGTATTGCAGTTCAAACCTTCCACCCGAGGGTTTTTACTATTAGTAATGATTCCTGTAGAAAGATTTTATAAAGCTAGACTAAACTAATGGTTAGAGTAGAGTTAAATTCAGCCATACACACTATAGGGGTAGGTCTATGATTTTGGTGCCATTTAGGCTTTATACTTCTTGAAAATTAGACTTAACTTTCTGTCAACATTTAATCTACGAAAACTTTGTTTTAGTCATTAAAATATGTTGCCATGTTTCTTAGCCCTGTTTCCATATTTTTTTTAATTGTTTACATTTTTTATTTTATTATTATTACTGCATGTATCAAATCAAGTACAACTGTAAATTTTTAATTCTGAAAAAAAAATTATTATTTAAAAAAAAGTGTGTTCATAATAATGGCATAAATGTTGATTATATTTGTTATTTCTATTTCCCGTAATCAAAATGTTTTCATAAATTACATTTTTAAAATGGTCTTTTTTTTTTAGACCAATATCCAAACTTTAACCAAATATTTTTTTTTTTTTTTATTTATAAAGTATTGACCAAATGTAACTGAAAAATGTTCTTAACTTTTTCGAACAATAAGTAAAAACAAAGGATCGGATTTAAACTTTTTTTTTCCACTTTTAATGAATTAGTCAAGATCATCAACTGTAATTATTGCAATGTATATACAGCATATTACAATGCCGGTGTGTAACGTCCGGTATAACCAGCGGTGACCAGTACAGTACCAGTCACCAGATTGTGGCATCTTCTATATTTAGCATATTGGGTTCATTTTAGCTTGTAGCTTCACCTGTACGGTGGTATAGTTAAGATTTTTCATGGACTGTATTTGTGCTGAGATGTTTAGTGGTAGTGAGGTATTTTGCATCTGCATGAGCTGCCTGATTATCAGTTCAGTGCTACTGTCTAAAATGATGTGCAAACCATGACCTTACCCAATGGCTATTATGTCATGCTGATGGGAATGACGTCATGCTGTTGCAAAATGTTGCGTGAGAAATTTCCTGCTATCTTGCTGCAAAGCAAATCTGGATCGTTCCACAGATGGTCTTTTGTGGGTAATGGACAGTAAAGTCGTGACATTTTTAATTGAAGCATAAAGCATGTTGCCGCTACACATTTGAATCTGTTTCTTTGTGTCCACAGGGTCTGTATGTGTTTGCGGTCTACTTCCTCATGCATAACCAACTGTGCTGGCCATCCAAAGCGACTTACACAGTTGAGATGAACGGCCATGATGGTGCTGACGGAGTGTTTCAGAGCACCGGCGCAGCCACAGTAGGGGGAGGAGAGATCAGCAAGTCTACACAAAACCTCATTAGTGCCATGGAGGAGGTATGACATTTTGCTTACTATACCAGTCACTGGATATAATGAATTATATTCATATTAGTATGGGTATCAATGCAAAAATTGAATGTAACATACCAGAACTGATTGGCCACTGCTAATTATTTAGGTTTTTCCACCGCCATGGACAATTCATTGTTATTTATAGGACGCACACTAAAGCATCACATATGCAATCAGTTGTATGTAAAAATCCATGAGTGTGTTTCTCTAGGCTATAATCCGCAGCCTCATCATATATTTATCCACACTATTCAAATTATTAGTTAAAAAGGATCAATTAATCTACGGCATTCCACTCATAAGGCCATCAACTTCCAGTTATATTATACATCCTAGAGAGGAAGACAAGGTGGACAAGTGATGCAAGGTAGAGTGAACATTCATTCATTATCTATCACTTATCCTGTTCAGGGCCGTGGGGGCACTGGAGTCTCTCCCAGCTAATGCAGGGCTAAAACTTAGAGACAGACAATCATTCACACACACATTCACTCCTATGGACAATTTAGAGTAGCCAATTCACCTATGCCCAATCGCATGTGTTTGGAGGGGGGAGGAAACCGTAGTACCCAGGGAAAACTCATGCAAGCACGGGGGGAACATGCAAACTCCACACAGAAACACCCTGGACAGGAATTGAACCCATCGACCTTCTTGCTGTGAGGCAGGAGTTCTAACTACCCTGCCACAGTGCCATCCGAAGGCAGGACAGAATTTGAGAAAGAGTGGCAGAGTAAATGTATCAACATATAATTTTCTTAATTTTAGACAACCTGAACACACTCTTTGCTACAAATTCTGCTGCCTGGGAAATGGAAAAAGTGAAGCAGCTTTTGCCCTCTTAATTGGTAATACTTCCACTTCCTTAATCAGGCAAGAAGATGTGAAGCCAACTATATACGAAGACTAAGAGAACTAACTCTTGATTTGCGTCACAAGTTTGATTGTTCACATAATTGGCAAAGACAAAGTGTGCAGTACCAGTAGTTCCTCTGTTGTTTTTCATTAATGAACTTTTTTTTTTAATGATAATTGCCATGTATACAGATGGTGTCATATTTTCAACATAAACTCATGTCATGTTTTTTCTGTTTATTAATTTTTTGTACAATATGGCCTTTTAACTAACTTCTTCATTTCATTGCCACTCTTAAGCGCTACCTAAAAAAAATCTAATA
>JAOUQX010000022.1:6355377-6365446 GCA_028566295.1 Liobagrus marginatus
TGTGTCCCACTTGTTGATTCTTCACAAAAAATTACAGTTTCATATCTTTGTTTGAAGCCTGAAATGTGGCAAAAGGTTGCAAAGTTCAAGGGGGCCAAATACTTTCGCAAGGCACTGTATGCTTTAGTGGAACTATAAGGCTCAAAGATATCCCAAGCAACCGTGTGCTTCCAATTTCGTGGCAACAGAAATGGGTGTGCAGTGACCGTGTTCACACATTTTTGGCCATATAATGTAAACGGCTATAGACAAAAACCAAGTGAGGAAAAAGTCAATCTGTGGATTCAGTCGTAGTTTCATGTTACTTAACAACTGAAAGCATTAAAAACATGCTATTAAACGTTTGAAACAGAATATTCTAGAAAAGCAACCAAAGAAACCACAAATAAGACCTCAGGCCCTTTCCATCAATATTGAGGTATGTGATGCAAAATAATGACTTGTGGGTTGCATCCTTATCTGTAGCCCATTTAGGAGAGTACACGGTTACGTAGTCAATATCAGTCTTTAGTCCTACGTGTGGTCCCTTTGGCATCACAAGGCTGAATTATTTTAAGTTTAATTTGAGTTAAGGCAATGGACGGGAGTCCCAGAAAAGACTTTGTTCAGACCAAGTTTCTCATCCACACTGCTGCTGTAAAACCACATGATGAATCACATTTCCATTATTACAAATATACTTTTTACTGAACACCAGTGAAAACCAAACATGTATTTTGGCTGAATTAAACTAGGCCTATTAAATTTTGTAAAAACAAACATTGAATTAGTACTGGTAACAAATGAAAGGTTTGACTGAATGAACATAAATTTAAGATGCTCATTTAGCTGTGCAAGGCATTTAAAACACTGCATTAGTCAGAAAGTTGTGTCCAGAGCTGCGCTCTGACCCCAGCGTTCAAATTTGTATGCTGGGATATGCGGAATCAAAGAATTTCACTGTATGTCGTACTGTATGATGTGCATGTGACCAATAAACTTAACTAACTTTTTTTTAAATATCTGCGGTTACAAATTAAATATAGCTTAAATTTTAAGCTGGCACACGGATATAAAAACATGTTAAGTACAAGATATGAAGAGGTCAGAAAAGCAACACTCTCCTCATCTAACCCATATATGCTCACCTTTTTTAAAGAATGCAGTGTTCTTGTGGTCATTTCCAGCTGTAACCAGAGGCATTGAATGATAAGGCACAGCCTTTATTCAAGCTCTTCGAAAATGTTCCTGGGTGGGACGTAAAATACTATATCTCCTGTAGTACTGCATGCCCCCTTAGTCCTGAAAGTCCAGCTCCCTGAGTTAATAGCTCAGAATGTGTGGAAGATATGGTCTGGAGCCTGCTGACTTTGAATCAGGAGATGGAACAAACAGTGCTGTTGCTTTGGTTCTTCATTGCCTCTCTCAGCTGTAGTTCTCTTGTAATCCTTCTCCTGATGCCTTCTAGGTACACGGCTCGGTCAAACAAGCCTGCTCCTAATGGAATGCTAAAGGGCAGGTACAGAATTAACACAAACTCGAAATAATAACCTCCAAATCACGATAAAGTATTTATAGTACAAGAAATGTTCACAAATTCTTAGGTTTCCTTTTAAAGTATTGTATGAATATGAAAAAGAAGCAGTGTGTAACTTTTAAAATGCATCCATATGCACGGGCAATAAGTCCCCCTTAAGCCTTAAAATAAAAAAATGTAAATTTACCCACAGTCATGTTTCTGCATTGCGTTATTTCTTCACTGGAACTAGAATGCTTAAACACTGTTCCAGCATGGCAATACGCCTGTAATACGCCCCTGAGCTCCATGAAGGCATGATGTGTCGTATTTGGTGTGGAAAAACTTGAGTCCTTACCTTAACCCCACTAAACACTCTTGGAATGACCACTTCACCGAACATTAATGCCCAAGCTCACTAATACTGATATGGCTGAATGAGAAAATCACCCCACTCGATCACACGCCACAATTTATGTGCATTTTATTTAGTAGGTGTATTTGTTTTATGCTTCTGTGTAGCACGTTGTTTTACTGTGAACTGGGTGTGGAAGTTATAATAAAGTTGCAACCAAATTTGGAATAGGATGTTAAAAAAAACAAACAAAAAAAAAAAAAACATGGATGTAATGGTTAGGTGCCCCAATACTTTCGACCATATATCATTTATAATTACAGTGGTACCTCGGTGTACGAATTTAATCCGTTCCGGAACTTTACTCATACACTGAAACGTTCGTATACCGATACATGTTTTCCCATAAGAATGAATGGAAACTTCGTTAATTCGTTCCGGACAACCAAAAATATTACTTTAAAAATAAAAATAAAGCCGATATTCGTAAACTGAATTTTACGTATTCCGGGGCGTTCTTATACCAGGTACCACTGTATTATATGTGGAACAATCTGGAATTAACACAAATAAAAGCATTGGCTATTGCAATGTCAGGTTTCTTTGAAATGAGGTGCTGATTTTAAAACGATACGCACTACGAACTGCTCCTTCAGCAACACACAATCCGTTACATGAAATGTTTCCTTACTTGTCTCGACCAGGCCGCAGTTTCACCTGGAACGTGCCAATGACAGGACGGTGATCTGAGGTCTTGATGGACGAGCAGGATGAATATTTGACCACCTTAATGTCTCCTTCTTGTCTACTCCTAAATAGTATTCGATCCTGCAAGATACAAGATTTTTATAGTTAAGATTTTCTTACCCAACAGTGAAACATCAAACTGTATATTAGAAGAGATGACGTTCTCTCACGGTATATGAGGGCGTTCTTTGCTTTGGTGTCGTGTCATAAACATCACAGCCAATGTCAAACTTGTATGTGGGAGTAAAGTGGATTGGGGCTTCCTGAAATCCCTTAAAGATGGAACCTGTGAGCAGAAATGAATAGTTACATACATAAAGAATGTAAAGTAAGGTAAGCTTATCAAGACTTATAACTGAAGATGCAGAGAAATCTACACTATGGTCATTATGGCAGTCAATCTTACCAAGCCTAGCCCAAACTGACCTTCTCTCATTTCTTTGCATAGCTGATCATGCTGAAGAAGGGTGCCCATATTTTTCCCACTGAGCTGGTCCAAAATAGCTTCTACTTTCCCACGGTCTTGACTAAGGCGAAAGTTAAAATCCCCAAACCAAAAGACTTCATCGAATCTGGTGGTGACGTCCGCTGAGAACAAAATAATTGAGTTATAATTGTGTGATGCATAAGTTTATAAAGTTGAATAAAAGGATGCTTACAGGCAACGGAACGGTAAGGGTTGGTGTCCGGAAGGCACCTGGGTAAAGCTAACGCTTCTATTATTTTATTGTAGTCCAGTATCCTTTCATAGACTTTGGAATCTCCTGCTAAAAAGGAAATTATACAAACAAAAAAAAAAAAAAAGTTACACGAATGCCTATTATTAATAATTTAGCATATTAGCAAACAGCCTACATGTACATTCTGTGAAGGTAATTGGGAAAATTAAACTTACATGTAAAATGAGATGTGATGAAAAGGAAAGATGTCCCAAAGAAAGTGAAGCATATACCCACTGCCCCTTTGGTTTTAATTTGCGACATGATCCGAGTGGTGACTGTCGCATGCTCCACCTCTACAAAGAGAATGGGTTTGATCAGATCAGTCTGGAGGAGTACACAATGTGCCAAGTGCAATTTTTTCCCCCCCATACTAAGTGAGCCAACACTGTTGAAAAATTACAACGGGAAAGACCCACCGGAACAGAACCATATGAGGTCCCTACGTATGAAGACGGTGAGATAGAGCACTCCATGTGCAGCCGCGTACAGCATCACATAGTACGGACCTAGAGTTTCCTGCAGGCGGCTCTCCCACTCCTTCCTGTAAATACCCAAAAACGCTGAGTAAGCAGGTCCGAGATTAGAATGGACACAGATAGAAAACAAGTTACCTATCAGAGCATCCTTCTTGAACGCCAATGATGTAGAAATCTTGCGTAAAATCTGTGTCTGTTGGGAGCAACAGGTCATCCAAGTTGTTTGGAAGCCCCTGTACGCAGTATTTGTCATTGATATAAAATAGATATTGGCCGTGATATATCGTCTTTGTCTTACAGCACTTAAGCTCTACTCACCTTCTCTCCCTGCATATTCCAAGTGGCAATGTAAATCCCAATATTCCTGCTGGGAAAATACCGGTCCAGCTCTTCAGCCCCAAGTAAGGCTCCGTTACCCAGGACACTGCCCTCCAAAAAGCTCCTTTAAACAGCATGTGCATGTTAAGTGTATGTACAACAAAGAGATTTCACTTTTAATTCAAAGATTAACGCAAACAATACAAACGCTTAAAAACAGGAAATAAAGAAACAAATAGTCCACTGCAAAATGTCATTCTCTATAATGAGCATGTGCTCAGCAAGCGTTTCGCTGGTCCATCCCTAATTCCCTCCACTTAACCTCACTTCATTTCATTTTTCAGTTCAGTCACTATAATCCAAATCCATTTAAAAATATTTACCGTTTCATTCTTTCCTGAAACATAATTAATACTATAAAATGGTTCTAACGCACAATTAAAAACAGGGTTAGAAGAAAAAACCCCAAACACCAGGGCAAGACCAAGCTTAATATCATACACATAAAAGAGCATCTGCTACAATACCAAGATAAATGACAGTGGTACAATAACAGTCGGTATTCAATATAAATTAATTAGATATCAGCAAGGCAGCATAGCAGCCAGCTGTATGAACGGACCACCTGCAGCTGAAAACGGTAAAAGTGTCTGGCTTATCCTACATTTACAACACAAACAAATAAAAGGATTCTACCTGTTTCTTACATCCTTGGGTCGGATTGGATTAAGGACGCTAAAGTTGGACTTTGTAGAACTAACCGAGGTACTGTCTGACACCATGGTACTCCAATGCTTCTCTTGAAGGCTCCTATTCCTATAATCCAAGCAATCCCTGTCAATCTGATTAGAGCTTCTTAAGGACATTGAGGCGATACTGCAATCCAGTGAAGGAAAGGCTCCTGTGTGCTGCAGTGGGGAAAGAACAATTTTGGAAGGTTTTGGATGCCGTCCTAAAGGATGGCCGTGGCCAAGATGACATTTGTCCTCCTCAGGGAAGCTGCTACATCGAGCCCGGAATGGTGGCGACTGCTGGGCCATTTGATCAAAATGACGTCCTCCAGAATCCTGGCCATTCTTGACAACCACATGGGTACTAGTCACAGGAAATGTGGGGACATCCCTGAGGGAGTCTGTTGAAGAGGTCATCTCAGCTGGGTCAGTGAGACTCTCCTGACTGCTCCTCAGACGTCTCCCCCTTTTCCTTTCCTCAGAAGAAACTTTTTTATTTCCCTTTGCCATGCCAAGAGGCTTGGGAAGCAAAGGTGGACGAGGCATGTAGGGACCAAGTTTGTCTTGCTGCCATTGCTCATCTTGAGAGGTTTGGAGCACTTCGTTAGGTGACTTCTTGCTACTGAGCTGTTCTTTGTTGGTGCGGTCATTTGCCACTTCTGAGCTACAGTTAGCTGTGTCATTCCTGCAGAGTGCTTCTTCTGGCTGAAATCTAACTGGCTGGAAGGAGACGATGAGCTCTTCATTTTCGTTCATCCTACCTTCCCACTCGTTTTTAGACACAAACCAGTGCCATTACTCTTAATGGGTCACATTCTGCAAATACAAGAAAAATTGTTCAATGTAATACAGTGCTGAGTAATAACGGATGAATTGAAATTCAGGTTTTTGAGGTCAGTGCAAACGCTATAATGTGGATAATTAATAATTCATTCTCTACTGCATATCCTGTTCAGGGTCGCAGGGGCGCTGCAGCCTATTCCAGCTAACTTAGGGCATAAGGCGCGGTACAACCTGGACAATCGCGGGGCTAACACTTAGAGACAACCAACCATTCACGCACACATTCACTCGTATGGACAATTTAGAGTAGCCACTTCACCTATGTCCAATCACATGTGTTTGAAGGTGGGATGAAACCGGAATACCTGAGGAAAACCCACACAAGGATACACCCCACAGATACACCCTGAATGGGAATCAAACCCATGACGTTCCTGCTATGAGACAGGAGTGCTCAACACTCTGCCACCTGATAATTAGTCATTAAGAATTAATTAACTGACTGACTAATGGTCCTCAGCTATGTCCAGTTTAGTTGGCAACACTACTGATTTACCAATAACAGCTTGAAAGCCACTAACTAAATATGTATGTTTCCATTTTCTTATGAAATATATTCATCATACACTCGAGTCAAATCTAACAAATCTGACAGCAGCTTAGTGTTAAAGCTAAATACGGAGAACAATGAAAGTTCTGCAAGAGCCATTTTCCTAACTTGGATTTCTCACTAGAATTCAATAAGAATAATATTTTAAACCACTTTGTGTAGCGTGTTTTAATGCTACACATATTAAGGTTCAAGGTTCAAAGTTTATTGGTCACATGTACATTATACGTGGTACAACGTACAGTGAAATACTTTGACGACTAACTGTACGTTTGCTATAAGTGGGGGGGGGGGCACAATAAATATTAGAGGCACAGATGATCACCAGTGGTTAATCACTGCAAGACCTCTTACCGAACAGATCCCTTCTTATGGAACAGATCCCTTACAGAACAGATCCCTTACTGATGGAGAAGCATCAATGTACAAAGGGAGAATAGCATTGTTGATCAGTCCTGAGTTGGTGAAACATTCCTTTGAAAAAAGAGCTTACAAATTCCACGGCTGTAAAATGAATGAACTCCACCTTGTTTTGAATATAAGTTCTTTAGAAAAAGAAACAAGAGTGCTAAAAATGCGCATATAAACCTTGTTTGCTGCTAATGAGCTTGATTTGATTTTGATTTGATCGAATAACTGCGTGCATCTGCTAAATAGCCTTGCGATGCTTTCTCTCATAAAAGCGACAAAACACAAGCTACATTATGTTATATTGCTGGTTAGCCTGTTAACTCGTGATGAATTTATAAAACATGAGCCCTTTTTGCCCTAATAACGGTTACACTCGTTGTAATTAGCATAACACGCTAAAACCAGCGCTTGGTCTGGATTTGGATTCTTAATCATAGCTGTGGTTCGCACACGGTGTAATTCAAAGGTATGTGTCTTAAAATCCACCTTTAACGCGCTCGTGGGTGAATATAAACCAGCTATGACAAAGTGCATCCTCTTACCTCTAAGCCTCTCCTCTCATCACCGCAAACTTTTTCCTTCCTTAGCAACAATTAACAACTCACTGAAGCCGCCATTATAGAGCTCGGGAGCAAATATGGTTGCCAGATCTACAAGAACTACAAGAAAACTCAGCTTGGTTTAAAAACAACATAAATATAAACAACACTGAACACAAATAGACTCAATGAAGTCGTATATAAGCGAAACGTCAGATGATCTATTAATATTTATTTAAAAATTAAGTTACTATAAACCGCAGAAAAAACAGAACCCTACAGGAAATTCTCTATGGAACACACAATATGGCAACCCCGGCAAACTCCATCCTTCTGATTGGTAAAAACATTGACAGACAGCTTTAAAGCCTTCAGATTAAACACAGCGTTCATTTGCTTAGATCTTCTACAGCACAACTGTAATAAATAAGTATTAGGATTCATGTAAAGTAATATACAGAGAATAGATTACACAATATCTGCATTTGTTTACTTTGCGTGCATCTTCATAAAACAAAACAAGTTACAGAATTCATAGTACTCTTATGATGAAAATATTTGTTTTATATAAATTACAAAACTCCCGTTTTCTCAACTTCTGTAAACATTGTATTAATCCTGTTCATACAAGTTTATAGTGCAAACACTTCTCAGCAACCATACAAACCTGATGCACTAAACAATACTGCACTGTTGTGTATCCTAGTTTCATATACAGCATCTTCATTTGTTTATCTGAACACAGAACCAACTTACATAAAAGAGCTGTATGTCAGTGCATACAATAAAAATGAATCAAATAAATATATAAAATGAATTAAAAAATCAGATCTGTTCTTAACTTACGTTACAGTGAATGAAACAAAATCAGTACGATTAATACCCACAAATACCCCCGATTAATATCACATATGAATCAGAAGATCATTTGTTGAAAGGCTCACTGAATTAGTGATGTGTCCAAAGGTTGGTTAGGTGACCATGGTTTTGGTGTGGTTGACTGGCCAGCAAACTCTCCAGACCTGAATCTATGGGGTATTGTCAAGAGGAACATGAGAAATAAGAGACCAAAAACTACAGATGAGCTGAAGGCCACTGTCAAAGACACCGGGGCTTCTGTACCACCTCAGCAGTACTACAGACAGATTTGGCCATGCCGAATTGTGGCAGTAATTAAAGCAAAAGGAGCCCCTACCAAGAATTGAGTACAAATACAGTAAATCAACATACTTTCCAGAAGGCCAACAATTCACTAAAAATGTTTTTTCATTGGTTTTGTGAAGTATTCTAATTTGTTGAGATAGCGAATTGGTGGATCTTTTTTAAATGTGGCCAAAATAATCACAATTAAAAGAACCAAAGACTTAAAGTACTTCAGTTTGTGTGCATTGAATGTATTTAATATACACGAGTTCGACAATTCGAGTTGAATTACTGAAATAAATGAACTTTTCCACAAGATTCTAATTTATTGAGATGCACTTGTACACATACAATATAATGTTTTTTGCTGTTTAAAAATGTTTATCAAAAGGCGAATAGAAAATACATGTAGCTCATATATAAGTTTGGGAAAGGTATTTGCAGTAAAAGCTGCATGAGTGTTCTTAATCCTCTTTGCGATCTTCCAGTCGGCTAAGTAAGATCAACGGCACAATAAAGAAAGCTGAACTGATGATGAAGCACATCTCAGCTCCAGCAAGCCAGTACACTGCAAAGGAAAGATCACAACTGCCTAAAGGTACGGAATTACACATGCTAAATGCATAAGATCTGAACATTAATATTAGATGCAAGTCGGTTAGATCACTCGTGGAGTGCTAATAGTAATGTTATAGGCTATAGTCATAAATATTCGGTTTCATCCACATGGAAACTGATATGCAGTTATCTACCTGAGGAAGCCACAACTGGACCCAGTGCTCGGGCCAGTGCACCAAGACTACGGAGGATCCCCATCACTGTACCCTTCTGACTCATTGTGCCTAATCAAGAGATGAGAAAAACTCAACACTGAGAAAATCATTCAACACTAAGACAAAATGTCAGTCACAATCACTGAGTAGGAACATTGTTACTTAGCTTTAATAGCTATTAATTGATTAGTTAATCTAGACCTTTGGGTTAGTTAGATTTGGTGTAACTTAAAACACGTTCTGCTTGTCTCGGTTAACTACACTAAGGTGTGTGTCGTCACTCCACACGTGACTGAAAGGAAAGCGAAACTTACGAGTCACTTTTCTGATTCATTTCAACAAAGCGTGTATAACTAACCGTTAGATGTATCGGTTCATTTGATTCACTCCGAGCGGACGCTGTACATATTTCACAGAGCACACTTCCAGAGCTTTAACTTATTAAATAATAATTTAAAAAAAAAACCTCAGTGTTGTATACCTTTACATATTTATTTTGAATACAAAGCGATACAGCCGCGTGAGAGGTAAATGATTCTTAATGCATCGATTCTTCCGACTCACTGAAAGAGGCATATGATAAAGAACCGAAACGAACTGAATCCCGCATTAATTCGGGAGTGTTTTCAGGTAAGTAAAGCAGATACAGTGAGGCCTCGATTTACGAGTTTAATCCGTTCCGTGACGTGGCTCTTAACTCAAATCACTCGTATGTAAAATCCATTTTCACCATGTGTGTGTGTGATTAAGTGTCTGTGAACCGGAGCATGCGCGCGCGCGCGCGCGAGAGAGAGAGAGAGAGAGAGTGTGTGTGTGTGTGTGTGTGTGTGTGTGTGTGTGTGTGAGAGAGAGAGAGTGGCGCGTGTGTGTGTGTGTGTGTGTGTAAGCAAAAACCCCGTGACATATGCGCAGTCTTGAAGCGTCCTCAGCCGTTAAAGTTTTAAATTTAGTTTTTTTTTTTTTTTT
>JAOUQX010000022.1:6365546-6378610 GCA_028566295.1 Liobagrus marginatus
GTTCATTGTGACATTGTGACGTTTGCTCCGCCCACAGAAGCCGGCTCGTAACACGAAGTTTAGCTCGCAGCTAAAAGGCAAAAATCGGCAGAGACGACTCGTATCTCAAAAAACTCGTCAGTTGGGTCACTCGTAAGTCGAGGCCTCACTGTAAATCTTCTTCCTCTTCATAATCGGTTTGGTTTTTTCCTTTTTTTAATGCGATATTCTGTTTTGTGTTTTTTTTTTCATTTAGAACTGAGCAAATACAGAAAAACAAAACTCTGTTTTTGTTCTAATTCGACACAACACCCTGCTGGATGAAAAGCCGCGTGCGGAACATTTTCCTTTAAGTGTTGGAATTAAACGCGCGGACAGGTCGGGATTAGTCATAATCAAGTTCTGAGAAAAGTCTTTATTAATAAAAGTTTGAAGAAGTTCTCAGTCCATCCTACTGAGCGGGTGCGTGATTTAGAGCTGAGAAAGAATAAGAAAGAAAACAAGTACCGGTACACGTCCTATTGAGATGGATTCCAAGATTAGGTTTGTGCTTTAACTGTTTTACTTAGTTGTGGGGGGGTTTTGTTCTGTTGTGTTTTGTTATTTGTTATTGTTTTATGTTTTATTAAATTTTGTGTTGTGTTAAGGTTAGTTAGTTTTTTGTGTTGTGTTTTTAGTTTTTTTATATTGCTTTATTTTTTATTTTATTTTTGTTGTGTTGTGTTGTTATTGTTTTTGTTGTTGTGTTGTCGTTATTGTTTTTGTTGTGTTGTCTTGTTTTTAAATCTTTTTTATACTATTTTTCTTTAGTGTTGTGTTAGTTTTTTGTGTTGTGTTTTGATATTGTTTTATTTATTTTGATTAGTTTTGGGTTGTGTTTTGCTTTGTTTTTTATTGTTTAATTTTGTTTTGTTGTGTTTTGCTTTGTTTTTTTGTTTTTTTCTTAGTTTTATTTTGCCCTGAATAAGTGTGTAGACGAAGTTGTCCGGTTCTGTTGAATCAGATCTTCTTGAGGCTGATTTCACTGGAATGATATTTTGCTCATATTTTCTTTATGAGTAATTAAACAGCACTGATGTTGGTTATGGTTTGAATGCAGTGTAGAATGAACGTGTTCCGTATTAGAAACAGGATTAGGTGTGTATTCGTGTGTGTGTGTGTGTGTGTGTAATATAACGACACAGAGTGAGATATGAGAAGACTTGACTGCCTGTTTATTTTGCATGATGTCTGATAGAATTCCAGCACGTTCTCTACACCACAATGACTATTTATAGTCTGTACAACTTTATCTGATTGTGTGTTGTGTGGTATTCATGTGTGTCAGATGTTTAAATGCTTTGTTTATATGGATTTATTGGCGTGTGTTTTGATCACAGAGAGAAACTGCAGGAGCAGCTGGGTGATTACATCTTGCACACACTGAGATACGTTGGAACTGTGAAAGAGTTCTGTGAAGCAGAAACAAACTGGACGTTACTGAGAGAGACCGAGCTCGATAAGATGAGGGACATTAAAGAGCGAGCCAATCCGATCACGCTGAAGTTTGAACATGTAACAAATGCTGAGAACAAGACCAAAGCTTTTCGTGAGTACATGCAGAATATCTTCACTCAGATAACAGCAGATTCCAAAAAGAAAGCGCTAAAGAAAGAGCTGGAGAAGGAGCTGGGAGAAGTTCTGCAGAACACTTTAGAAGGTCTGGAGAAACTCCAATACTTCCTGGATGCAGTGGAGAAACTCGCCGTCACCTCCTTGTTCGTTTTCATGGGGGAGAGCTTCATGCCAAAGGGTGTGAGTTCCGTACCCATACGATCAGTGATCTCTGCGGCCAGATTGGTGTCGCCGCTCATCGTCCACTTTAAGAGGGACGCAGAAGCTTTCTTCCTGCCGAGCCTCAACAATGTGGAAGTCTTGACTTCCCAGTTGGAAAAATATATCCATAACACTCAGCAGATCTGTGAGAAGATGGAGAATGGGTACTGAACATCTTCTTCCTATTAAATCACATGATTTCTCGTTGCTTTTAAAGATTTTACAATCCGTGTTTTCTCTCTGCAGCTCCAGGAGTTTATCAGGTTCTGCTGTTTGTATGTAAATATCATCCTGGTAGGAGCCAATCATTATATAGCTGTTGTTCGGTTCAGTTATTGTCCTTGGACTACAGATCTGTTTAAGGTCAGGTATCAGTACAGAGCTAGCACATTATTATGATTGGTTTTCAGAAATGTTGTCAAGCACGAACATTCAGGAATACGTTCTGTTTGGAGAAGTTCTGTTCCGACATAGACGTGATGTTTACCGTTACATGTTCATGTCCGTGTACAGAACATTCTGTCAGTAGATCTGATATAACTATTTCCTCTTTGCAGATCCAGGAGCATTTCATGTAACGATGTTCATGAGTAAGTATCACACGTTTTAAGTTTTACAGAGCTACCTGACTGGGGAGGAAGTGGAAGGAGCATGCTAATGCTAATGATGTCAGGTGATAATGATTTGTTTAAACGATTTTTAATTCTAGTAAAAGATTGTTCATACAGGCGCATGACCTACCTGATGAGATCTTATTCACAGCTGCTTTCACATGGTTTCATTATTTTGATCACACACGCACGCACGCAAAATATCTGTTGTGTTACAGATGGAAAAATGGAACATTTCTGAAGTTTAATTTGATCATGAGTGAGGAGAACCTGCCGAACCTGTACAACAATTTAACCCAGCTCATCGCCATCAGGTAAAGACATATCCATCCATACTGTGTTATGAGGATTCTGAAAATTTATTAGTGTTGAAATGTAAACACTGCTCTCAGTAGTTAAGAGTGTTTTATTTACAGGATGGACAAGTCGTTCAGGATGACTTTCCTGTTTAAAGAAAAAGCCCAAGACTTCATCCAAATATTTACTGAGCATCACCCCAGGATGGTTGATTTCCTGTCTGGTTTAGATGCAGCTGCAGATCAGCTGGACAAGATGAAGCTGGGCTCCAACATCTCCACTGTGGTTGGAAGTTCACTAAGTGCTGCAGGAGGTGTTCTGTCCATCGTAGGTTTAGCTCTCGCTCCTGTCACTGCAGGTGTATCTCTGATCCTCACAGCTACAGGCATCGGTCTCGGAGTCACCAACGGCGTTAACAGTCTTGTTACAGGCATCACTGAAATGGCAGTCAACAGTCATCAAGGCAAAACCGCCAACAACATCTTCAACAGCTTTATGGAAGATGTGCAGAAGATACTAGAATGTATCGACGACGCGGGCAGAATTAAGGCTCCTGAAGAAGCTCTTCATGGTGTTTCTACAGTACTTAGCGCTGGAAAACTGGTTATATGTGCTGGAGCTGTAGGCAGAAGTATCGATGCTGTTGTAGATGTGGCTTCAGCTGTAAAATTTCTCAGTAGTGACGAGATGATTGCAAAGGCAGTAAACTTGGGGCTTCAGAAGGCTAACGCAGGATGCAACGTCCCAAAACTGGCAGCAGAGCTTCCTGAAATTGGGCAGGCGGCTAAAGGAACGTCTCTGGCGCTTTCAAAGTCAGCCAGGGCGGGATTAATCGGCCTGAGCGCCTTCTTTATCGGTCTGGATGTGTTTTTCATTTGTAAAGACAGCGTGAGACTGGCGAAAGGCAGCAAAAATGGAATGGCTGAGCTCTTTCGCTCCAGATCAGTTCTGTGGCGCTCCGAGGTGGAGGCGTGGGAGAAGATCCATCACTGTCTGGTTGAAGGAATCCCCGGGTTTAACAGGAAATTGAGAATTCTCGAGAAGCCTCTTATATAGAATGAATTTGATCAAAACACAGTGTCAGTGAGCGAGATCGGTGTTCGAGCAACGAGTTACCTTTAAAAGCTAATGTTCTGTAATGCTAATGCTAATGTTCTCAGTTCATTCTAGTCATGATTTCCTACTCATGCAGTGATCTAGCATATAATGTTAATGAGGTTTATTTGTACTTTCATGCTGCTGTGACGTGTGACTTTAGAATGAAGATGTTATTCGTCAGGTTGTGATGCTGATGTGAGACATACTGTAACTTCAGATTGCACATTATACATTATTAAAACATACAGCTCTAAATGACCTGTCTCTCTCTGTATGTGTGTGTACTCTCATCTATGTATGCGTGTCTGAATTCCATGAGTATATATTTTAAAAATGTAATTATATATATTTAAAAGTAAAGAGTATTATATGAAAGTGCATAAATCCAGGCTCTCTGTTATTATGCAGAAGTCGGGGGTTTAGACAGATGTGGCTTTGTTTCGGGCTCGTGACTCATACACACGGGGTAGAAGCGTGCTTCAGTGCAGTTAGTAGCTCCTAAAGCGCGGAGCTGTGTGCCAGTGCTGCCCTCTGCCGCTCAGACTGATCATTACATAACCCACGCGCTACATCTCTGCACTCGGCACTCATCTCTACTAGTCTCAAAAGCAGGAACAAACAAACTCTAAACGAACTGTTTTGTGTTTTTAATTGGCGCGTATGAAAAGCAAATCTAAAAGTAGACGAGTTAAAAATATGTAAAAACTAAAACGTCTTGCTTACCGTGACCAGATACTTGTGCTGAAAGACATGGCACAACAATGGCAGCCGCTGGAGAAAGGCAGACATTTACAGTTAGTCAAATAAAAGCGTTACAGTATATTGACAAAATTATTCGGACACCTGACCATCAGATCCATGTGTGTTTTTAAACATTCTACCTAGATTTCGATTCCCTTTTTATTTAATCACCCAATTTATGAACCACACTTCTGGAAAGGCTTTACACATTGACAAAAGTCAGGTGAGGAGATCTGGGGTGCAGTTGGTGTTCGAAAGGTTTTCACTGAGGTTAAGGTCAGAGCTCTGTGCAGGACACTCACCTTTCATCCACATCAACCATAACACAACAGCCAAGTCTACATAGAGCTCAGGGGTTTTGTCGCGTTATAACAATGTTTGAGTCCAACACGTGTGTGTGTGTGTGCGCGCGCTCGTAAAATGTCAACAAACTTTTGGCCATTTTTTTTTTTGTGAATTGTAAAATCTCCAAAAGAAAATATTAAAACAAATAATACTCACCAAAGGAATACAAAAAGAGGCTGATGTAAAGCACTATTAAATTCCACGCTATTCCAAGGAGTATGAAAGCTGGAATGAGTAATAATATTGCCTGAAAACATAAAAAGCTAACATCACTGACAGAAAAATGATTATTGCTTTAAAGCCAAGTAAAGTAAATAACATTATTATTGCCTTTCAATCTACTCTTATCTTTAATTGTGTTACTTATGTTAATTTAGTTATGAAAGAAGGAAAAACTGTTTCTTAACTACTGGGGAATGAAGATGACCAGGACGCAGCAATAATACACATAATACTCCTACCACTGGGAAGTTGGTTATATAAAATGGCAGAGAGATTATATAAGATGCTATGCCATGGAACAAAGTAACACACAACATGTCTTCACTAAAATACACCATCCATTCATTTTATAAACTGCTCTTTCTGGACAGAAAGACCTGGAGTCTGTCCCAGGAAACTTCAAGCACGAGGCTGTGGACTAATCACAAGACACAACAGCAAACACACCCATTCACACACACTATAAACAATTTAGAGATGCCAATCTGCCTACAATGCATGTCTCTGCACTGGGGAAGGAAACCTGAAAGAAACGCTCCAGAATGCAAACAGCACACATGCTGTCAGGATCATGTTATGGAGGAATGGTCAAGTGAATGGGAATGCTAGCTGACATTATAATTCTAAATAAATTTATATTTAAGACCAAATTCATTTACATTTGTTAGATAAACCAAGTAAAAAAACTCCCTACGTTCACATACAGACATAAAAAAAACTGCATCTTAACTCTCTTTATTATGAAAGATTTTTGAGTTGTTGGCTTTTGAGTGCGTCTTAAAAACAACAATTCTTTCCTCTTGCCCTCTCTCGTACCCTAACCCCAGAGGGGAGAGGCAAACATACTTAAACTGAGTTACTGTGCCCCATCACAGAAACCTGAATCAGAAAGAGGTTTTATTGCCAAGAGTGCGCACACACAATGAATTTGTTTTGGTGACAACAATGGAAGTTAAAAAAGAAAGATATACACACAATATCCAGTTAATATGACTGATTTTACAGACTAAACTGATTTCAATGCATTTTTATCACTAAAGTGTTCTAAGAATCAGACTTGCTCATAAACCCCATATTTAGCATGATGGATACATACATTTTCAAACTACAATCATAATCAAAGAAAGTAAATCTACTGAATGCATTTCTCAAACTGTGTGTAAGTTTATTTGCTGCACCTGTTAAGGAGTAACTGTGTGTGACTGTCTCGGTTACACTAACAGACTTACCATGCGGACTGTCCGGATCTGCTGAGCTGGTTGAACCCTGCGTGCGAATCCTCCCTGGAACGCTGCCATTGTGATGCCAATGAAAAAGAACATCTTCCCCTGTTGCATGCTGGGGAAAAAAGTGACTGCTATTGAGGATTATAAATTAGATTGTCCTAATAGAATTTAGGCAATGATAATGTAAGTGTTGGGATTCAGGTAAGAGTAGTACTGACAAGAGTGTCAGGACCAGGCAAATCATAAACAATAAATTCACAGAGGTAAACCTTATGTGGTTTCACATGAGCACGGTTTTGGGATATTTAAGTTACCCCAAGAGCTCAGGTAGCGCTTACCTAGAGAACTGGAAGCGCTGATGAGTCAAGAAACTCAGTGTAAACTCAAGGCCAGAGAACAGGAAGAGGTATGTGAAGTAAACCAAGCCGAGTACCTTAAGGTTGCGCATCCCTGATGTAGCAACAGAAAGAGTCCGTTTAAGGAGCATGTGATGGTTGCGTAAGAATTAAAAACCACATTAGATTTCAGCATTTCTGGGACATGTCTGTATAACGGAAGCTGTGTGCAATGCCTTTACACATACTCAATTCAAAACGTCAAACCAGACAAAAGAACATGGCAGAAAAAGGTAATTAACCAATCAGGACTGTAGCAAATGTCTTATTTAAGATCAATACAGAAGCCATTCGACTACATTAATAAATATGGACATGGAATTAAGTGTACACTGTGCAAGCCTACTTTCTTTGGTGGGTAGTTCCTTTGTTCTTGTAACTGCAGAGAAGTTGAAAAGTGCCACTGGGTTGAGCAGGTCTCCTACCTCCTGGATACCTGTTGGCTCCGAGGTGCCCTATGTTAAACCCCAAAAAATGAGTAAATATAACCCAGAGATTGTGGTGGTGTTTTTTTTTTTTTTTTAAATAAGCAATTATTCTAATTATTCTCAGCACATAAGAATTATGATGAATCTGTACACCTGTAAGTATTAAGTATAGTAGTAGAAGTAGTATATTAAGTATAAAGCACCTGTAAAAAAAAAATTTTTACACACGTAAATTACACGCGCTTTTATTTCTTGCCTTGTTCAAAGTCTCTGGTAGCATGTGAAAAATGAAGAGCAGGTCTGCTACAGAGAAGAAAACTGCCAGTAGAGCAGGAACCTGATAAAACAACTCAGAATCCACTGGCCTCAGTGCAAAGAAGGCTCCCATTAATGGGCCCAGAGTGAAGCCCAAAGAGAATGCAACACCAATCATTGCCTAGGTTGAAAAGAGCACAACAAGGTGCAGGTCAGTCGTTGTACTAACCACAGAAATATCTACATGGTTTTTAAGGGCTTCTCCTGATAATTAAACTAATGACTCACCATTCCTCTGTTTCTCGCTTTAGGGCAGGGCAAGTCTGCGACAACCGCAGTGCAGAGACTGACATTTCCCTTACAGATTCCGCCCACCACACGAGACAGTAGGAAAACACTGAAGTTGTGAGAAACAGCCCACAGAATGTAGGAGAAAATCAGGCCCACCTATACAGCACAGAGGCGAATTACATTTTAGAGATGCACACTCACACTGAGCAAAGTTTACTCCCCTGGCAAACACTGCTAGCTATAGATCAGCTTCACATTAAATTCTACGCTTCTCACAGTAGTTAATAGTAGAAGCGGCCTCCTGCCATGCTGATCAGATGCAGCTCCCATCACAGGAGCGAAAACAAACTGCAGCAAAGAGTATAGCGAGCCAATCAGACCTAAGAAGTGAAAAAAAAACCCCATCAATAAACTATTGGAAACAAGCTGCTTGAAAAATGAATTCAGAACTACATTTGTGTAACATGTTACCTCCAAAAAGTACACTGGTGTATTTTCTTTCCAAAGGAATTCCTACAGTGCCCCTGAACCAGTCCACTATGCTTTGTAGAGACACATACACACTATCCTGTTTAAACAAGGAAAAAGTTTCAGGTTAAATAACTATTTTTGCCTTATTTTTCATTCATTCATTATCTAGCACTTATCCTGTGTAGGGTCGTGGGGGCACTGGAGTCTATCCCAGCTAACTTAGGGCATGAGGTAGGGTACATCCTGGACAATCGGCAGTTAATTCTCGACTCTCCTTCTTCTTTTGCACGCACACATGCAAACTTGCACAGATTCGCATATGTTTACAGAATTTTTCTTTTTTTTTTTGTCTACTAAATACATATTTTTAAATCCCTCTCTTAATATATACAGCAGATATGTAGCAATACCTTCTCTTCCCCCCCCCACTCTTACAGCAAACAAACAGTTAGTCACAAAATAATTTCACTGTATGTTGTATCGTACAATGTATTTGTGACCAATAAACTTGAACTTGAACTTAATCACCAGGGATTGTCTAAGGGACAGACAACCCTTAGAGACAGAGAACCATTCACACACAGATATTCACTCCTATGGGAGTAGGATTTACTCCAATTTAGAGTAGCCAATTCACCTATGCCCAATCACATGTATTTGGAGGCAGGAAGAAACCAGAGTACCCGGGGAAAACCCATGCAAACAGGTGGAGAACATGCAAACTACACACAGAAACACCCTGGGTGGGAATCGAAACATAATTATCCAGACCAGACTAAGGACAACAACATATCAGACGTAGAAAAAAATGCTTTAATTCTCTTTACCTAATCATTTATATTTAAAAATAATCTTTTAAACTGAGCTCATTTTTAAAGAAAACTTTTTTTTTTAAAGGTTGCTACAAACCGTCACATCGTACATTGTTTTATACACATTCTAGTGCATTTGTCATGACTCATGTCAGATTAGGTAAATATTTTTAAACATGTATAAACCTCTACTCAGCACACCTCCTCCACTCTTACACAAACCTACAACCGATCCCCGCAACTTTATACCGTTAGTGCAAATAGTAGTTAGGTTTGGCATCAGCCAGTGTTGACAAAATCTCTTTTAAACTATGTTATAGTAAATCCATGATGATTGGTTTAATTTAATGCAGACAAAATACTTGTTCTATAACGTTATATAACATAACATTTTAAAGCTTACCCCTGTTTGATTGTAGTGATCTAAGATAGAGGGGAAAAGAGGGAGGATTAATGTGAACCCCAGCAGATCCAGCAGAAGAGCCAGAAACACCACCCGAATGACTCTGGAAGAGTGTGTGTCCTCTGGAGAACTCTTCTCTCCTGCCATCGTGCTCCCCGTCACTGACCTCCTTAAAAGTGAAGAGCTATGGAGGATCCTGAGAGCATCTCCTGCAGTCATTGAGATGACACAGCATTTGATTAGCAGAATTAAAATAATCATTCAGGTGACTATCAGTTTTATGCTATCAATAAGGAAGTCAATTCTTAAAGATGTACGTATCAGGAAATACTCTCTGAAGCCTGAATGGCAACAAAGATGTCTTTGTTCAGGAATTAAACCACTTTTCCACAAACCTGACCTCCTACATCAAACTACTAATCCATGTTTTACTAACCTGATGTACTTGCACTCATAAGTACTTATACTTATTTATAGTAAAATAAGAAAAATATTATTTTTTCTTTGTCATGCTCTAGTTTAATGTGGTACTTATTCTAGTGTTGTTTTTGTTGTTAGTTTTTTTTTTTTACAAACATTTTGTAGTATGAATGCAGGTAAACAAGTAAGTAAACTTTAAACAGTTTTAAAAATTGTACCTGTATAAAAATACAGTTTAACATTAATGCTAAATAAAAACGAGGCTATTGTAAACCGAAATTAAATACAGTTGTCTACGTCGCACTGAACTGCCACATGTATTTACATAGTAAAATACTGTTTTGTCAAACGGTTGTTTGAGGAAGCAGACGGTTACCTTCTTCGGCTGTTCATTAGTTTTGTCCGTATGAATGGATGCACTGGCAACTCGAACTAGCCCCTTACCTAACGCAGCTCCTTACCAAAGTGCGCACTTCCGCACTAAACACTAAGGCGGAGCAGAAAGCAGAAAGGCAGCATCTAAACGCACACTATGCAGCAAACGAGTACACCGTTTGGAATGCAGCCCCATTCAACCAGGAAGTGGGGTCCGGTTACAACAAATATTTCTGACGAGAAGGGGAAGTTAGGGGGGAAAAAGAAAGATTGTATGTAAGAGATAAATATTATGTAATTTTTTGTTTGTGTAATGCTATATGTTACAGAACATATTAAACAAGTGCCGCTAAATGAAGAATTCTCCAAACTAACGCGTACATTACCAGATAAACAAGAAAAAGCTGGGCACAAAACATAACATTTACTTACTTTTTTAATTACTTTGTGTTACAAAAGGTGTATATTTGTATTTCATATTTTCATTTTGTTTACTTTTTCATGACTTTATCCAAACAAAACGATATAATTTTCTAAATAAAAAAGGTGTACCCAATATTCACTGTAAGTATACGCATGGCCACGCGAGGTCGCTAAACCAACAGCATGGTGAAACTCAGAGGGTCAGGGTTTTTCAATACAGTAAAGATAGATAGTTTATAAATACACTTGAAGCTGAAAATAGGATTTGAAAAAGTCAGCCAGATAATTCCAAGTGAATCAACATAATACAGATTTAAATTTATGCTACAAATCGACATGCAGCGTGAAAATAAAGGTTTATCATCTTTTTTCTAACTAAAAACACCACAGTTTAGATGTTGGTAAATATTAAAACGAGTTGCATACATTAAATATCAGTGTTGTGGATATAATTAAATAACACACAATTTAGGATTTAAAGGTAATTTCTTAATTATAGGAACCCAGAAGCAATTTGGTGTTTCTGACCGGACAGTTTACCTGTAGCACACAAATCCTTCACCCTACCTACATATCACTGCATTATTGTAAGTCAGAAATTATAATAATTTATTAGGTATAGTCATTACTTTTTTCTACAGTGTTGATGTCAAATGTTTTTAAGTTGATTCAGTTCATCGGTGTGACATGTCACGAAAACGTTAATAGCCGTTAAGCTAAAGCATCGTTGGGTTTCGGACAGCGTACAGTAAGCTATGTTTAACTTACAGTAAAGGTGCGGTTGTTAATAAATTATATGTTGGTAAATATTTTTAAACTTGCCGTTATCGGTAACATGTTTACAGAATATATATATATATGTGTATTAATGATAATGTATTTTAGCTGTGGAGGTTTTAGTTACTTATTTCCTTCATTTAAATATAGCCTAAGACCCTCAAAAGTCACGCGATGAACCTTTCCCAGACTTTGCAGTTGTGGAAATGAAAAGAAACTAAGATACAAAATAATAATCAGAAAAACAACCGTACTTATATAAAGAAATTGAACACAAGTTTCTTTCTCTTTGTTCCAGGTGTTCATGGCGTATATGCTGCTCACATTTTCACAACAATCAAGATGATGTGTACCAAAATACTGACACTCCTCCACACACATCCACTACGGCGACTTTCATCACAGACTTGTTTTACCTGTTTTACGACTATCCGTAATAACAGAAAAGATTACAATACAGTGTTACTTGGATCAAGGTCCTGCGTTATTAAGAGAGACTTTCCGAAACATAGAAAGGGTTTGTCGGATATCCATCACTATGGTTTTAACAAGAAAAGATTTTTCAGCCTGAGTCCTGCAGGGATCGTAAATGCTTCTCCAGCATCTGTTCAGCCATACCTCCGTTTAATGAGATTGGACAAACCGATTGGTGAGCTAATGTAAAGCACACACGGATCCCATTTTGTTATCCAGACCTCACCTCAGCACCGATTATTCGTTTTCCGATGACTGTTTTACTGGGCTTATGTTGGTAGGGACATGGCTGCTGTATCTGCCGTGTACGTGGAGCATCGGGCTGGCGGCCGACCCGGGCTGTCTGCCTGACCTGCACATGCTCGCACTGTTTGGGACCGGAGCTCTGCTGATGAGAGGAGCGGGCTGCACCATTAATGACATGTGGGACAGAGACTTTGACCAGAAGGTATGCGTATGTGCATGTGCAGCTGGTATTCAGCATTATTGCACAAAATCCAACACTTTGTGGTCCTAAGGATCGATCCTGCACCCTAACTGCCAACACAGAGATACTGAGCAGTTAACTCTCAGTACCAGCCTTAATGGCATCCAGGGAGAGTATCTGGTGTAAAGCCTATACCTATCATATATGCTGCTTAGATGATCTGACAAAAAATAACAGTGGACCCTCACAGCTTGGGAATATACTAGAAAAGAGAATATTAAAACCTACATTCAACAAACAGTACAGATAAAAAATAGTAATGCAATGAAAACAGAATGCCTAAATTGTACAATAGAATAGTGCAAATAAAATATTGTACCCTTTGTGTAAATAAACACATCGCATGAGCATTAGGTACATAGTATATGCAGGCCCTATGTTCAGTGTTCTGACAAATAAAATATGTAATATTAACAGTACGTTCTGGAACTGTTAGCACCTTTGGTAAAATTGTGTTTTAAAAAAGGTTAAATAAAATGTGTTTGTGGTCGATATGAAAGAAATCCTACTGTTAATTGTAGTGCATTTATTAAAAGAATAGGTTTAACATAAACATTGGTTTAATTTCTGGCGCCACTAAGCTATTACCATTGGGCCCCTGAGCAAGGCCCTCAACTGCTTAGTTGGATTTAAAAATAAACAAAGAAAGAACTAGAGATAAATGTAAGTGGCTCTAGATTAGGCTGTTTGCTGAAGGTAAATGAAAGATGTGTTTTATA
>JAOUQX010000022.1:6378710-6389531 GCA_028566295.1 Liobagrus marginatus
ATATACGTGTATATATATATATATATTATATATAATATATTATACAGTATGCGTATATGATTTATAAGTTGGTTAAAAGCTCCTGGTCACAATTCTGTTTGAAAATAGACGTTTGTAGACAAGACATTATGTATCCTCACACACTTTGTGTCACCCAGACGAGGACGGGTTTCCGCTTGACTCTGGTTATTTTACTCATGGTTTCTTTTACAGTTCAAATTCAATTCAATTAAATGTAGTCTTGTCCTACTCTCTGCTCTTCAGGTGACCCGGACAGCCACACGGCCAATCGCTGCAGGACACATCTCTCAGTTCCAAGCGCTGATCTTCCTGGGAGGTCAGTTGAGCTTAGCTCTGGGGGTCCTGCTGTGTCTCAATTTTTACAGGTACTTCAGTTATTTTCTGTTGTTATGTTACTTACATTTATATTTGGGACACCACCACGATATTCCAATCAGTTCAACATCTTAACCACTGGGCATCCTTGCCCCTTAGCTAACGTATATAATTATATAGAATTATATATGACTTATATATTTTTTATAATCTGTAAATGTTGACATTTTTATATTTTAATTGTTTTGTTTAACAGCCTCTCTAATGGCATCATTTTAGTAACCTTAAAACGTTTTATATATCACATATACTTGGTTGATGATGCGAGTACAATGCGGTAGCATGGAAATAATAATATTATAGTATATATAGTATATATAATAGTATAATATTTCAACTTGTGTGTTTCAGCATAGCCCTTGGTGCCGCCTCCTTATCGCTAGTTGTCTCCTATCCTCTAATGAAAAGAATAACATACTGGCCTCAGTTTGTTTTAGGTATTTTCTACAAATCTAATATTTCTGCATACACTACATTAAAGGGAAAATCCACCCTCAATAACTTTAATATGAGTCAACTCATAATGAGTTGATTTGATTTATTTATTTATTTTTACTTCTCCTTTCTTCAATGTGTACAGTATAATGTCCGCTAAATAATTCACAGAAGCATCTCACTATCCCCTGAGAGTGGGATCAGTGGCATATAACTTTATTTCTACTGAAAAATATTGATGCAGCAGGGCTTTATCCTTTAACTGTCTTGCTCTCAGCTCCTATCACCTCCCTACAATCTGCCTTAAACAGATCCCCTTTAGATGCTTCAACTGCTCACCCATACCACCATTAATGCGGTGTCCTGCTTGTCATCTTGTAAATCACTAATTAGCTGCATCTTTGCCGTCCGTGCAGTTTTGATATTTGGGCACATCTCAGTGGACATTCAAATTGCAAATGAGGAAGAAGTTCTTTTTTAGGTGCCAACAGCTAAATCGTCATCGCACAAGCGCTGTAACCGTGTTACATGAGTGCAACACAAATTGCTCAGGTTTAATAATGAAACATAAGCAATAATGAAAATGATAGTATCACATTGTTTTAATATAAAGATCCTGTAAGGTATATTTTTTTCTACTCTGTTAATAATAATAATGCAAAGGCATAAAAGTCGCTTATTTATAGGTCTTACCTTTAATTGGGGAGCTCTGCTTGGCTGGTCAGCTGTTATGGGATCATGTGACTGGTCCGTGTGTCTTCCTCTGTATTTCTCCGGTGTGATGTGGACGCTGATATATGACACAATCTACGCTCATCAGGTGCGTGATTATAATGTAACGGTGCTGGGTAGTGTACTGTTGTAGATGTATTGTTTAAATAGCAGGGTTATCTGTTTTCTGTCAAAAAAGTTCGTATGTTCAAATCCCAACACTGCCAAGCTGCCGCTGTTGGGTGTCTATGAGCCGTTACACTAAATACTAAACGGCCAAACGTTTGTAGAAACTTTACAAGCACACACAAGTGTTCCTTTCCCCAAACTGTTGTCACAAATCTGAGGTCTCTATATGCTGTAATATTAAGACTTCCCGTCATTGGACAAAGAGACCCAAACAGCTACTGAGCTCTTTAAAGACTGTGTGTTCTGGTTGAAACCCTGACTCCACCCCATACGTCCTCATCGAACATTAGTACTGTACTAGAATTCAAAAATACTATTGTGGCACAATGAGTAAATAC
Organism: Liobagrus marginatus; assembly: GCA_028566295.1. Lineage (NCBI taxonomy): Eukaryota > Metazoa > Chordata > Actinopteri > Siluriformes > Amblycipitidae > Liobagrus > Liobagrus marginatus. The sequence continues at coordinate 6,380,780 of JAOUQX010000022.1, forward strand.
CCACAGCTCTGCTTTACTGTAGCGATGGAAGGATTTCCACAAAGTATTGAGATTATTATACTATTCTAAGTAAAAGTGAAACTAAACACATATGCACACGTATTGTATGTATAAAAATGTGATGGTCAAGTGTCCCAATACTTTTGTCTATCTAGTGTAAATGTAAGTCAGTGGGGCATGTGCCAAATGCTATAAACCTAAATTCGGACATTCTCTACTAAACAGGACAAAGACGATGATATAAAATTGGGTGTGAAGTCCACAGCCCTGAGGTTCCAGGAACACACCAAACCCTGGCTGAGTGCTTTTACTGTGGCCATGCTGTCTGGATTAATGCTGGCAGGAACTAATGCACACCAGACAGTCCCGTACTATGTAGCTGTGTCTGCAGTTGGCCTTCATTTAGTTCAGCAGGTTAGTAAAGGCCAAGATTTGACCTTTCATTCAGATTTATTGTAAAGTTTAAAAAAACAACAGGATTTGTTTTTGTTATATTGTGATGTCTTATGCTTTCCCTTCCAAATTCTGTGAATTCTAGATCTATTCTCTGGACATCAACAAGCCCGAGGACTGCTGGAAGAAATTTGCTTCCAATCGTAACTTAGGCCTTTTGTTATTCCTGGGAATAATTCTTGGCAATTTGTGGAAATCAAATGATAGTCAAAATGAAACTAATAAACACACTTCTTAGTTCCAAAATTTTTTTGTTTATATGTAAATAATTTGTCAGTCATTATCGCACCTTTAAAACATTTATTCAATTCTATTAAACAAGGGCATAATTCTTTTAAAACATTAGAAATTGTTACATCTACATACACCCAAAGCAAAATCTTTAAACATTTAAAGATTATATTATACATGGGATAAAATATATAACAAACCTGTGCAAAATGATCACTTAATCAATAGGAATACATTGTTTTAGAAGTAGTCCTAAAAAGAATGTTCAGAACAAGAAAAGAAGTGAAACTAAACACAGAACTGAAAAGGAGAGCTGGATCATACACACTGGAGAGTCTTGAATTATTCGGAGAAAGTGAATATTTGTTTGTTCCGAGATGGTCACGAGGAAGCGCACTCCTCATACGGAGATTCATAGCTGTCCATTGGGGGGCAGGTGCACACTAGATGCTGGTCACCATAGATATCGTCAATCCTTGAAATTGTGGGCCAGAACTTGGTTTCAGGTCTCACAAAAGGCTGCAGCAGAAAAACTGTTAGTTCCAATTGTAAACGGTTTTTCTTGAACACTCAATAATTAGAAGATGCATACCATGGGGAACGCAGCAGACTCCCTAGAGTAAGGTCGGTCCCATGTGCTTGAGGCAATACATGCCAGAGAATGAGGAGCCATCTGTGTACAACATGACTTGCATCAATTTCCTATCTTGAGCCCTTATCGCTAACTGCGACATTGAACAATGTTCGTATGCTGCAGAATGCTTAACGCTTATAGCTCAACTATGCTATAGTGCTACTGCGTACCTTTAACGGGTTAACTCTGGAATCCATCCTGCCAGACTCTATGTCTGCAATTTCCTGTCGGATGGCCATAAGGGAGTCACAGAAACGATCCAGCTCCGCCTTGTCCTCAGACTCAGTGGGTTCAATCATTAATGTTCCAGCCACAGGCCACGACATGGTGGGGGCATGGAAACCTAGGAAATGTTTTAAAATAACATTAGTAAAAAATTAATACCTGTACAGGAAAGAAAAATCTGTGTTTGCGCTCTTTAAAAGGTTTCTAATCCTATACCGTAGTCCTGCAGTCTTTTGGCAACGTCCACAGCCTCGATGTTGGCAGTCTTTTTAAACGGTCGAACATCCAATATGAATTCATGTGCAACAAAACCTATAAAACAATATTTTTACAAGAAAAATCTGTAATAAAAGACTAATAGGCAATTGAATTTCTTATTTGCATTATCTATAAAAACTGCTCACCTTTAGAGCCCCTGAAGAGGATCTTGTAATGGCTTTCTAGTCTCTTTGCCATATAGTTCGCATTAAGGATGGCTACCTCAGTTGCATGCCTCAGACCATTAGCACCCATCATCTACAAACAATATTACAAATCTTTATTATTATTATTATTATTATTATCTGTGCCACAACAACTTGTAGCAGCTTTTCCTTCTGTCTGACCGAGTCACATTACCTTTATGTAGGCCCAGGAGATGGGCAGGATAGCACTGGAACCCCAGGGGGCAGCACTGATGGTGCCTAATGAACTAGTTTTGCTACACTGCATGTTCACCACTGGGTGGCTTGGCAGGAATGGGGCAAGATGCTCTTTCCTGTAACAGAACGTTTGTCAAAACATTTACAACACGAACGTAACGGCAGCAAATACATTTAGTTGAGTAAATAAATGAACAGAAAAAAATCTAAATAAAATACACAAATTTATCTGATAACAACGGAACATTTAGCCTGTTTCGACATTATCACAACAACCGTTACAAAAATCCTTCTTACTGATAAACAGCGTGATCTAGAAGCACAAACCATAATGTGTCCGAGCAAAAACAAGGACGTCAAATAACCCGACTCAAAGGAACTCAGAGTTGAATGGATCTTATTGGGGGCATTACATTCTGTAAATTAAAGCGTTTTTAGCATTTTTCAGTAATTCTATTGATTATAGGCGATTTATCTATTCTTAATTATTTTACACATACAAAAATTTCCGCCCTGCTGATTTTAAAGTGCTTCTTTATCCATGTTAACACACATCTGTCCATTTCAGATTGTGATCCGACTGCAATTTACACCCGTTGTTCATTTTTCTTTGAGCGTGCAACGGAACCGTGACCGCGCAGTGACACAGAGGGAAACCTCATTACAATGTCAAACTTACACTCCAATCGGGCCCATTCCAGGTCCTCCGCCTCCGTGAGGAATACAGAAGGTTTTATGAAGATTCAGGTGAGAAACATCGGCGCCGTAATCTCCTGGCCGACACAATCCCACCTGGTAGCAAAGTGTGCATAATCAATTGAATTATACGACAATGTTTACTGAAATCTTTAACCCCTCCCGCACACCTTCTGACAGTTGTAACGTTTCCTAACCTGTGCGTTCATGTTAGCGCCATCCAGATAGACCTGTCCTCCATTCCGGTGAATTAACTCACACACCTCGCTAACGTTCTCCTCAAACACACCATTAGTGGAGGGATATGTGATCATTATAGCAGCCAAGTTTTCTTTGTGTTTATCAACCTGTGGATAGAAATGGTGAATAAGTCTTAATAAATAAAATAACACACATTTGACCAAATCAGTAAAATAAAATGCAATAATACAAACAGTATTCCATTATCCATTATTAGTATTCCAGTATTAAAGACTTGTAGAACAACTGTCAGCACTTTGGGAGTTTTTGTAATTTCTTTTTTTTTTTGCATACCTTTGCATATACCTTTATTTGCATTACTTTCACAATTTTAAAAAACATTTTCCACGTTACCAAACAGTTCCAGCTGACTCTTTGGACACGTGTAAACTCAGTTTGTACATTATCTTCCTGATTACTAGAAGTAGCACAAAACAGCAAATGAGTAAAATATCCTGAGCTATATTATAATGTATATTCATCTTTGCCCCGAAGCTATATGGCTATATGCTATGGGGGATCGAATTTTTCCTTCCTGTCTGTGCATAGTGACCGAGTCAAAGACCAACAACCAGCCAAACAACAGTGTGTTCAGGTGGAACAACCCCGGCAAAAAGAAAAGATTCTCATACAGTATAATCCTGTACCATTGCATTCAGGTGAGCCACATCAATGCTGCCATCTTTGTCCACCTCCACGACCTGGACTTTCATACCAGCCATCTGAGCGCTGGCAGGGTTGGTTCCATGAGCAGACTTCGGAATCAGACACACCTACGATTTAAACACAAGTCAGTACGATTAGACTTTCCCCAAAGCTGTGAACATGACTCGGCACGTTTATATTTGTTATGCCGTTCGACAAATACATTATACAGGAACTGTAGCGCGTATAAACTTATACAGGGCTAGAATCAGAATGGTGCGGAACCGGCGAGAGTATTGTTATTGGGCTAAATAAAGGTGTTGTTTATAAAAACTTCCTAGAAAGCGCACAAGCATTACAAAACTGGGAAGTTTATTTTTTTAGGCCTTATCTGCCCTCGGGTTCACAATTATGTGGACAGATTTTTGCCTTCGTACACTGCAGCAAATACACGACGACTCGACTGTGACCGATGGTCAGTCGACTCCAATTTACTGGCTTTAACAACAATATTCCTCCAACTATTACGGAATTATAGCCTTTTTAAAAATCCCACTTTTTCCATTGTGATTTTTATTTTTATTTTTAATTGATGGTGGACACGACACTGTACAACAGCACAGAAACCTGTTCCTGTTTCATGGTCACTAGAAGCAAACCAACCAATCAATGCCCCTCAGATTATTCCCTCCCTTTTTTTTTTAAGCACCAAATATGGAATTTAGCATGAAAGGAAATTACTGCAAGCTCCTGAAATGCGCTGAACATTTTTATTTGCTCAACCATTGCAGTTTGGACCTTGACTGTTTCAGGTCTACTGTCTAATACCCAAGATGTTCTTTTCAGTGAGACGCTTAAACCTAGAGTACAAAACAACAAGCGATACAGATGATCTCAAACGTAGTTTCTTCATCGATTTCAGCTCATCGGTGCTGTTCATTTTATCATTGACCCTTTGTACATTTCTGAAGAAGCCCAGTAAAGTAAAGTTGGAGTTAGTCCTAGTAGTATATGCAAACAGCTGAAGCGGTAAACAAAACAACTTCATGACGGTTACAAATGAAAACAAATGGCAGAATATAAGCTTGTCAGTTCTAACCAAAGTGAACGGGCTGTTGTGTAATACTGCCATCCTTATCGCTTTCCGGTTGCACATCGGTGCAAACAAGCACTCTGATAATTCCTCAAGGGACAATCATCTGTACCCATCTAGACATGACTTTCTTTTTGATCAATTCACGTTGGGTTTTAGACTTATTTTTAGATTAGTTGCCTAGTAATCATAGTTATAAAGCACTCACACTTCTGTGGGATTCCCCTTTGGAGTTCAGATAAGCCTTGATAGCAGCCAGGCCAGCATACTCTCCTTGAGCCCCACTGTATGGACAAGCAGCACACATTTAGGCTGGCACACAACCCTGCCTCAGCAGATCATAGTTCAAAGTTCTTAAGGAGAATTTATCAATTCAAAGTACAGCATGAAAAGAAATAAATAAAACAGCAGCTGTGTATTAAGTGTTAATTAAAATGTGCTTATGCTGGCTGCTTTTCCTGTTCATGGTTGCCAGGGCACTGGAGTCGATCCCAGCTAACTTTGGGTGTGCGGTACACCCTGTACAATCGGCAGTTAACCACGTGTTTGGAAGCAAGAGGAAACCCAAGCAAACACAGGGAGAACATGCACACTCCACACAGAAACACCCTGGGCGGATATCGAACCCATGACCTTCTTGCTGTGAGGCAGGCGTGATAAGTACTCTGCCACCGTGCCGGACAATTTTACTTTATTTCATTTGAATTAAAACACAGACTATAAAACTTTGTCTATTATTTCTTAATGGCTGCAAGTGAAAGAGTGGGGTGGGGAAAAAAAAGAAAGAAAAAAAAAAGACTAGTAATCTACTACGCTAAGGCACGGATGCAGACACACACAGCTCCTCACATCACATCACATCACCTGTTTGGTTGAAAAGAGATCTTGTCATATCCTGTGATCTCACAAAGATCTTTTTCCAGTTGCTGAAAGAGCTGCTGATAACCTTCCGCTTGGTCCAGCGGCACAAAGGGGTGGATGTTCGTGAACTCCCGCCAGGTGATTGGCTGTCGAGGAGTTAAAAAAGCATTTCCATGAATGAGCTGGATCACTGAGGGTCAACAGACTGGAGCCAGCAAAGAAAATGTGAATCGACTAGTTATTTGGCCGAACAACAGCATACACATTCCAAAGCATGTAGGGTGCATGGGCTTGGTGACTGCGCGCATTCTTATAGTCGAGCCAAACGTATCCTTGGCAGCAGCACTTAAGCTATCTGCGATTGTCCTGCGTAAGCTAGAAGAAGCATGACTCACCATGAGTTCAGACGAGCTGTTCAGCTTCATTGTGCAGGAGCCCTGCAGTTAAACACAGTTTCAAATGGGATTTTCAGACTAACATCATCAGACCTATTACATATTCAGGTCTGCCTTCTTATGACTTACCAAGGGAATCATACTGTGTACAAGAGAAATGTCTTTATTCTCCAGTCTTTTCATATAGCGTACAATGTTGGTCTCGGAGTGATAACTGCGAAAGGGAATTGAAATATCATTCAATTATAATTGTGCATAAAAAAAAAAAACCCGAGCACACTGTACTTAAAATGTAGGGGCAAATAGTCTGACTGATGCTCCAGTATAATAAATACTTAATATCAGAAGACTACAGAGCCATCTAGCCAAACTGAGAAAATATAGTTGTAGAATTCCAGAGAAAAGAATGCGTTTGCGGGTTTGTGCAATTCTAAAGAACAAACTGTTTATGATTAACTATAAGGACAGGAAAGCCGGTTAGCTGTGCAGTTTCCCCCAGACAGGCTTCGGAACATTAGATAACGTGTACTGTAATATCGGGTTACATGATTTATGGCCTTGTGTCGTTGCGTTTTGCAATCCCAGATGTTATCCTGAATATAGCTATGCCCTGCAACGATGGTAACCCTAATTAATATGTAACCGTTAAATGATGTGGATGTTTGTTGCTTTTTTTTTTCCTGAAGTCAATATTTTGAATTGCTAGGACATTGATGCATTGTCATAAATAATCCCTGTTTTTTAGGTTTTAGCTACTCAGACATCCTGCTTTGCTATTTAAACTTAGGTCACATCTGTATACATTCTCCACTGAAATACAATTTATTAATTAATTAGTTATTAATATTTACATTTCTGCCATTTGGCAGATGCCTCCTCCAGAGTGGCTTACGTCTATCTCATTTTTTTTACCCAACTGAGTAATTAAGGGTTTAAGGGCCTTACTCAGAGGCCCATCAGTGGGAATTGAGCCCATGACCCTCTGATCCGCAGTCCAACACCTTATCCTCTGATCTTCCCCCATATTTTGAATGAATAGATATTTCAAGATCACTGTTTAGCTGAAAAGTCGGAGGAGATAAAAAGGGAACGTGGTAGCTCGGTGATTAAGGTGCTGGACTGCTGATCCGAAGGCCGCGGGTCCAGTACTGCCAAGCTACCACTGCTGGGCCCCTGATCAAGGCCCTCAACTGCTCAGTGTGCCCAAGGATGTCTGCCCTTGTAAATTTAACGCAAATGAAAACTTTGATGCAGACCTGTTGAACACTGTGTGGGTCAGGAACTTGCTGGTTCTCTTGAAAGGACTTGATAGCAGGCCTTTGGGGGTCTCACTCATTTTTTCAGCAATAAGTTCCTGACACAGAAATCCACACAAGTAATAATCAGAAAGCAGAAGCCTAATTTTAAAACAAATCATGATGTACAATGTCAAAAGACAAAAATACTGTGACATCTGAGCATCCATCCAGATGCGCGTTTTTATAACATTCTAACTCTGAGTGAGATTATATCAAAGAATTTTCCCCCCCATTCAGCCATAATAGTATTAGTACGATCAGGCGCTAATGATTGGTGTGGAGGTGTGAGGAGCGGTCAGTGTTTCAGTTCACTCCAAAAGGTGTTCAAGAGGTCACGCTTTGTTCATAACACTCAAGTTCTTTCGTACCAACCATAAAACACCATGACTTCATGGAGCTCGGGGGCTGCGTCTCTTCGTTTCAGTAAAGTAATAATGTAATGCGACAACATACAAAGGCATTCTAAAATAAATAAATAAATAATGCGCGTTTCCAACGTTGCAGCAATAGTTACGGGCAACCGTTTGAGAAAGTGTGTTGTTAAGGTGTCCACAAACCTTTGCCCATATAGTGTCTCATGTTCGGCTTTTCAGGGTACTCACAGCAGAGGATTCACATCCAAACACCCACAGCAGGTCATCCAAATCCCTCTCGGTAACGCGCTCATCCAGAGACACTCCAAGCTAAAACCATTCCAATGAAACTATATCAATCATCCGAAGAGTCCTTTATTACGAAAGCATGATCATAAAACAACTTCTCGCACAGTGCTGGTAAGAACCTACCGTTCCTTCGCCATAGATTCGTAAATTGATCTTGCGCTGTGCAGCCTTCTCCAGGATGTCTTTGTCGGCAACGCCACAATTAATTTTCAGAGTGTCAAAAAAGTTTTCATTCTGCAGCTTGTGCCCAGCCCTGGTCAGTCCTGTGATGTCAGGAACATGACTGATAAGTTACAGTAGCAATTCATGACATTTTTTCGTATCAAAGAGGAAATGACTGATGACAAACCCTCAGCTAGGATCAACGTCGCTTTGTGAGTCCTCTCAGCAATGTGCTTCAGGCCCTGTGGGCCATGGTACAGTGTGTACATAGCAGCCATGTTGGCCAAAAGAGCCTGAGAGGATATATTGAGTTACACGTGAGTCACTCCCTTTAATTATGGCACCATACTGCATTATTTAGTGCGTTACAGTTAGAGACTTGCACCTGCGCTGTGCAAATGTTGCTTGTGGCTTTGTCTCGGCGGATGTGTTGCTCTCTGGTCTGCAGAGCTAGACGATAGACATCTTTTCCAGCAGCATCCCTGTAAACAAGATTAAGCACATATATATATATAT
>JAOUQX010000022.1:6399808-6419207 GCA_028566295.1 Liobagrus marginatus
CATGTGACCAATAAACTTTGAACTTTGATATATATATTTATAGATATATAAAATAAAAAATGCAGTACAGTATATGTATATATATGTTAAAATATATATATGTAATAAAAAAATACAGTATATGTATATATATATGTAAAAAAAAAAAAAATGTAATATATATGTAAAAAAACCTATATATATATATACACATACATACATACATACACCCTTTTTTTTTACTTTTTACTTTAGGCTTGTTTTGGCCATGTCTGCTTTAATGCTTCTCAGTCAGAGAGTCACGTCAGTATCAATGGATCTACAGGAAGGAAAAGTCATCAGGCATTTCCGAAAAAGCTACCAGAGCCAAGTTGTTTCCCTCGCTCCGTTCTTGAGTTACACGCTGTATTTTCCTGCCCTTCTCGGTGGTCCGCTGTGTCCATTTAACACTTTTGTGAAATTCCTGGAGCAGATGACTGCCAATCCACCTTCTTCTCCGCTTACTATTCTACCTTGGAAGCTGTTGCATGCTTTGCTTCTGATAGTTCTCAAATCTCTGCTTACAGTCTTTTTACAGTCTAGCATGTTCAGTCTAAGTAGCGCTCCATGTACCTTGTGGCTCTGGATCTTCTCCCTGGTGCTCAGGTTGAATTATTATATTCACTGGAAAATAAGCGAATGTGTTAACAATGCAGTAGGATTAGGTTTCAGTGGGTACAGTGCAACAGGATTCCCACGGTGGAACGGACTTTCTGATGGTGATGCGTTTGAGCTTGAAACGTCAAGTAATATCTCAGCCTTTGCCCGCCTCTGGAACAGGACAACAGCTGCCTGGTTACGCAGATTAATATTCCAGAGGTGCAGCACGATGCCGGTGCTTATAACATTCAGCTTCACGGCGTTGTGGCACGGCTTGTACCCGGGTCAAGTGGCAGGCTTCCTTGGATGGGCTGTAACTGTGTTAGGAGATCACAAGCTACGCAAACACCTTCTACCAACGCTCACCACAGCTTCACGGAAAGGCTTGTATGTGTGTCTAAGCTGGCTTCACACTCAGGCCATCATCACTTGGGTTGTGATCACAACTGAACTTCAAAGTTTGGAGGCCCTGAAGTTGTTTTGTACAACACACATTTCTGTATTTCCACTTGTAAGCTTTTTACTACTGTTCATTTTGTAAGACTGCAGCATACACCAGCCACTTGTGCATGCGCAATTATCCAATTAGTCAATCATGTGGCAGCACATCAGTAAATAACTTAAAACACCCTTTACAACCATGCTGTGCAGAAAAGCAGCTCAATATATGACACATATATGTATGTATTTTCCATTCCAACCGATAATTCTTTCTTATTCTCTACTACACTATTCTTATGATGCAGACAAAAAATGGTGTCAGTGCATTCAGTGTATGGTTGTTTGTGACTAATAAAATTTGAATTTAAAAATTATTAAATCAATGTATTTTTCCGATTTTCGCCTGCCCAGTTGTTGAACTTCGCTGTATTCGTTGTTCCTTCAGGTACACCGTTCCCTCAGATACACCATGGTTGTAATGACATGTATATGATTCATTGTATCCTTTGATATTCCTATTAAAGTAACCAGAGAGTGTAAACAACGCTAATGCTATTTAAGTTTAATTTAATTTAAGTTTAATTTAAGTTTAATTTAATTTAATTCAATTCATTACATGTTAATGACAGAAATATGCTGCTATTCAACTAATTGAACAGACTAATAAACAACATGAACTAAATAAATGTGGTCTTTGCATATATATATTTATTTATGTTAGTTTTTACTAACTAAACTATAAGTTTAAAACTAAAGGTTTTCTATATTTTTAAAACACATTTTCTACCTCTTGAGCACACACAATGTTTCACTGCAAATATATTCCCAGTCATTCTGAGTGATCTCCTTTAATCCAGAATGAAATCTTCCAGGATGACTCTTCCCCTTCATATTTACCTAACTGAACATTTAAGGTTAATTTTAAATGGCTGTTACACAGCACTCTGTTCAACACTATTACCATTAAACCAAATGAAAGAATAGATTTAAGACACATTGTGTATGTTTCTCATTTAGTTTTAGAAACAAAACTGTTCTACAATTTATTCTCACACACTTTGTGCAACTGATGTAACATTGCCATCTTGTGGTCATGAACAATATTGCAAATACGCAACATTTGAAAAAATACTGCACACAAAGACGTAAAACGGTATAAAGAGAGGACAACAGTTCACTTCAATTTATAACTAGGTTACAACAGGAACCACTATTGTAAAATAAATGGGCCAAGCGTTCGAACAGGGTGATTAGAAAAACGTTTAAAAGAGCTACAGTAAGTGTGCGGTTTGAATCCACTGGATAAACATCGGTTATCTAAAGTTATACCTTAGGACTAAACACACACTTAGCCTATTTACAATACTTTCTGCAAAATATCAACCTAAAGTTTATTAACTACCCCTGAAAAATGTTTGGCCAATGACGAACTAGTTTTTAACTCTGCAGCATTCCATACCGGAAGTGATCTGATGATCACTCATCCAGTCGAATGAGATAAATGTGTGTGTGGTTGCATACAGCACACCATGAACAATCCCCTATGATACAGGGTCATGCTTTGCTAGACTCTGTAGTGGTAATAGTGTACTGTTGGTGTTACAGGGTGAATAAGGGGGAGATTCTGTACAATTCTCTTCCTGGTATCTAAGACTATTTCTACCCCTGCCTAAGTTTGTGTTGACTCTTTGAATGAAGTTTTGATGACCAAAATGTGTCACACATACACATCAGTTTGGTTTTGTAATTCTGAATTCAGCTTCCTTTTACTGAGTCTCTTTGTTAGCATGTCTAAAGAGTGATCCCATTACACAAGACAGAATACACTGGTGTGATTTGTACACATTTCTGAGCTGAGCAATTTGTCTCAACCACACTTGGCAGCATTCATAAACCTGGTCACATATGTATCTTGATTAGTCGGAGTATGACCATACCATCAGGAGCGAGGTAGCAGTCGACTTTACAAAGGGAACAACTGGCACAATGATAGGAACAGAACCATTAAGAATATAAAATGTGGTATTGGTAAGGTGGTCTAGATTGAATTGCACCACTATGATTAGTGTGAGCGCCGTAGTTAGTACATACACTTCATTATGGCTCAACTAGTAGGTCATCTTCAGTATGGAAGAATCTCCGCCATGTGGCTGTAGATAAAGAGTTAAAGAATGAAACAGCCTTCAGTCTGTCAGTTATCAATGATGCTCTTACAATATTGTGTAATTCCATCCGAGATCGAGGCAGAAATCATTTTGCGATTTAAACCTAGCCTACCACCGGCAAACGTTTATTACAGACCTGAGCCGTACCTTGAAATGTCTCACTTTTCTTTGCTTATTGTTTGGTTTATTTTAAATACTACTTCCTTAAACCTTTTAAAGGGTTTGAACAACATGTCCATGTGAACTAAAAGTGAATTAAAACCAACTGTTTTTAAGAGCTAGTATGTATCATAAAAGGAAAAAGCCAAAAAGATTAAAATGACTTCTTCCAGACACATATATTTAATACATGATTTTAATTAGGCACCACCTGAAGGACAATAGAAAGCTATAAACATTATATATCTTTCTTCATTTATATTAACTGCTCTTAACAGTCCAAATACAGCCAGAATTGCATTCATCTTTCAGTTTTATAAAAATTATAAAATCTTTATTCATATGTACATTAAAACACATAAAAAGAACACACTCGCGGCGCATTCTTCCTTTCACAGTTCTTCAGGGTGAGGAAATATGCTAGCACTGCTAGCAGGGAAGGGGGTGTTGAGGAAAGGAATAAAGCAAATCAGTACATATTTGCTTAAAGGCTGGTAAAAGTTCCATATCCTTAATGAAGTCTGCCAGAATGGTGATGATCTCCCTGGCAGTTATTATAACTAAGCAGAGTGTATCTCTCTTTAAAAAGGAGGCACTTGGGTGTATAGGTCTGCATCACTGCTGTCGCGAAACAAGTCAATGCGCAAAGCGAGCTCCTTGAAGGCTGGACGAAAAGTTGGATCATTATCCCAACATTCCTTCATTATTTCATACATCTAATGAAAACAAGAAAAAAAAAAATGGAGTTAATAATATTGAATGTTGATATACATGCAATTTAATGTCATAGTTTTTGACAGGATGAAAGGCTGTACTGAACACATATGATGTCTTTAATTGCTATTTTTGACCTACAAGATAACTTACACTTTATCGTGGACTGTTTATTAAGAGTTCTTTGCACTTCGTGGTCATATGTTAAAGCCTGGGTATCTTACCTCTGTGGGGCAACCCACTGGCTGAGGTAGGCGGTTTCCATGTTTCAGCATTTCAATGAGATGATAGACTATAGTCTGGCTATGCTTGTCTTCTCCCATCATGCTCATAAACATCTGTACAGAAATTCAAAATCAAAATGTTGCAGCTTAGCTTCAGCATCAGCTTAGATAGTTTTATCTCGGTCATGATAATGTCATGGTCGAAAAGTGCACCATAAATAACACAATAAAGCCTTTTAAATCCGATAGCTTTTTGTGTTACTATATGCGCTGAATGGTTCCCAGTATAAAATTCATGAATACGACAACAAACATTAACCCTTTAAGAGCTATGAAAGCGCCGATGCTCCAGGGTGTGTATCTCTGTTTAATGGGCACTAGACATTGTAACTCTAGTGGAATTTTTCTATGGCAGGTCTTAAAGGGTTAATGGGGAAACACCAACCATATAAGGGAATGAGTGATACATACTGTGGGGGGGCTACAAAGCTTGTCACTGTGTGTGAAGAGTTCGTACAGAACAACACCGAAACTCCAGACGTCTGATGCCACAGAGAACCTGCTGTCTGTTAAGGATTCAGGGGCATACCTGAAAATAATAGGACCACGTTTGCATAATCTTAGTGCACTAATCTACATATTTATGCAGAATTTAAACCGCCTTTTATGAAAATACAAAATAAAACCAATCCAAAACTAATAAACAAAATGAAAATGCAAACCCTTTACCAGAATATTGGACTTTCTCCTGGCTCCTTGACCTTGTAGTATTCTTTGTCTTGAGGCAGAACCTTTGTCAAGCCAAAGTCACCGATTTTTACCTGAGACTCGCTCTCCACCAGGATGTTCCTAGTGGCCAGATCTCGATGAATATACCGTTTGATTGCAAGGTACTCCATCCCCTAGAGCAATAAAGACCTTTATGCACAACTGCTACTTAAACAATCTTGTGAATGTCATTTCGAAATAAGAAACTGGAAATAGAATAGTTCCCATTTAATAATAAACACACATGAGTCAGACATGGATATTACAGTAGCATGAATCGCTCTGATACCTTGCATATTTGAGAAGCATAATGTATAAGCTTCTTGTGGTCAATCCTGACCCGGTTCTTGCAAAGATAATCTCTCAGACTTCCGTGCGGCAGATACTCCATCACAAGCCGAAGGTTTCGACGGCCTGGAAGAGAAGACCACCAAATTATGGCCAATTCCAAATCTGATTTCTGAATCGAACATGATTATAAACTGAGAATACACTGCTAACAAATGTCCATTATTCCAGAAACATTACAAACATACTGCTTGGCCTAAACAGTAACGTAGTTACAAAATATGGAACTACCTAGTGATGTGTAAATACACACTTTTTTATATAAATGATTTAAAGAACAAATAATCATTTCATACTAAAATAGCATCAATAATAATAATAGAAAAAAATAATATCAGCAGACTAAAATAAACTTTTCAGACATTTTTTTGCTCGTGACATGAAAATGTTTTTTTGTGATTGATCTCTAAACTGTGACCTCCTCAGGTCCTCAAAAATTGTTCAGGCATAGAAGTGACTCAAAATTAGTTTCAAATCTGTTTGCCTGCTAGCACTTAACCATTTGTCAGTTTTTACCACAATTGCTAATGAATAACACTCCTCCTTACCTGCACCATAGCACACTCCTTTGTACTTCACAATGTTCTCATGCTGGAGAGATTTAAGGATCTCAATCTCCCGCTCAAAGTCACGCAGGTGTTCAGTTGTGCTGTGCTGGAGCTTTTTCACTGCCACCACCTCGCCGGTCCCGTCTTGTAGGGGGTCATATCGGCACATTTCTACACTGCCGAAGTTTCCCTGAAGCGCAAACATAATTGGCATCATCAATAATAAATAAAGAAATGATTACTAACTTATTAACAAGGCTTTGAAGTGATGTAGAAAAACATAAAATGGATTGGATCCTGTAATTAAGCTTCATAGAAAAGGACATGCATCGTGTATGCTCCTTTGCTATGCCGGCTAACAAGATTACGCTCACTAGCTGTATGTAAGGTCAGAATGTGATGCATATATATGCCTGCAAAAGAACGAGATCCATTAATAATAAGCAATAATCATCGCTACTGGCAGGCATACCAGCAACCATACAAGCAAACATAGAAAATAATTTTAAATTAACCTTACAGCACACACTAGTGCAGATGTGGTCCCCTTATATCTGTTTAATTCAGATAGTGTGTCCTACTTCACTATATATTCTTAAGGGTTTATTTAGGGGCATATAATTATCTGAGAAGTTAAATACACACAGACGATATATAGAAGCACAGAGCGTCATTAACGTTCAAACTGAATGCAAAGATACTGACTTTCGGAATTGAAATATCTATTGGCAGTCTGCATGGAAGCTATAATTGATCTCGAAGCATAACCTTGCACGTGCTGCCGTTTTAAGGCTGTGAACATGGCACTGCTTAAGTATGAAAGGTGGTCTTCACATCATTAGAACAGAACCGTTATCATTAGAACTTCCTTTTGACATTTAAAATGAATGGAAGATGATGAACGTCGAAGCTGCATTACCTTGCCAAGTTGCTGTAAGAAAATCAGATGCCTTTCCTCGAACTGCACTGGATTCTGGTCCTCAAACGTTCCTGTGACGAGCAAAAGGCCACCGCTTCTGATGGGCACCAATTCGCTCTCCATCATCACGGTTTCATAGTCTGTGGACAAATATTTTAGATTTTAGGGAAAGAAAAATCGTTTAAATTGTTAAACATTAGCAGACATCGTGTTTCTGTGTGCGTAGACCCCAAACCTGGGCAAGAAAGACTGTTGAGGTCACGAATAATCGCTCTAAAGGATGGCCTGAACGCTGGCTCGTAATTCATGCAGCTGTTTATCAGGTTGGCCAATTCAGTCCAATTCAGGACGGGCAGCTGATGGTGCTCTTCATAGAACAAATGTTTCTTTGACAAACAATTAAAAAGTTTAGAGGTTTACGAATAGGTTTTACGTTGTCTGAATTATGATGTGTTGATACGTGATGCAGGGGTCAGTGCAATTGCGGTGTATACGTGATATATGGAAAACTATCTGAGATTACCTTACCTTGGAGCTGTCTACGTTCACAAGGGGCTTCTCTCCTCCACTGCAAATCTCCCAGAGAGTCGTGCCAAAGCTCCACTTATCTGTAGCCAGGCTTACATTCTTTGGGTCCGCGATACATTCAGGAGGAACCCACGGGATTCTCTCCAGTAAAACTGCAAGAAGAGAGGGTTAAGACTGAGCTCCTACATCCAAGTAGTTCAGAGGACTATAAATATTTACAGCTGAACAGAAGATAGACCTCCCAACGCGATTAACCTCACGCAAACCCTGAATTACACGGTGACCGAGACTACATTCTTTAAGTAGTTAAATTACATTGCTCATATTTACATTCTGTCTGAAGGTAAAGTTATAGACAGATGTGCGTCTCTGAAATGTCATATATAATTAATCAAACCAAACAGATGTACAATAGAAACGATAGCAGTATATTGCTCTTCACTATGTGACAAATGTTTACTTACTCTCTCTGGGCAGAACTGTGATGCTGATTCCTGGGTCACTGAGTTTGATAAAGGGAGGGTTGCGCGACTTCCTGTCGTCCTCACGGACTAGAAGGACATTTTTGGCACACACATTTCCATGCGCTAGGTTTTTTTCCTCCTGTTGGAGCAAGTGCAGGAAATATAAAATGCGCCTCGTGCTTTGAAGGACTTTGAAACGTTAACTTCTGATCACTTCCTTACCAGAAAGTGCATAGCCCAGGCAAGCTGTTTAGCCACTTCCAGCTTCCACAAAATACTGATGCTCTTTTTATTTTTCTTCAAGTACATGTCCAAGGAGCCAAACCTTACATATTCCTGTATCATGATGCCTGTAACAACAATTACATATGTTAGGCTCTTACCATTAGTGACCCAGTGAGAACACCACTTATTAAAGCTTATGAGCCGACAGATGGTGCATAAGGGATAATAGAAAAGGGTGAGTGGACGGACTGAGCTTAAATTTCAAGTATAATAGCTTGGGAAGAAACATGACACACTTACTCTCATCGCCACACACACAGATGCCATAGGTGAATGTCAGATGCTTGTGAGAGAGCTGGCTCATCATACTGGCTGCCTCAAAAAAGGACTACAGAAGAGAAGAAAGGAACATCCAAAAAAATCTTTAAAAAGGACCGAAAATACTGTAAACGAAACAAATAAACCAATACGGAGTAAATTGGAGCCAATGTGCTGTTCCAGACCTCCGAATATTTTCGATGTGCTTTATCGAGGACTTTAATAATGACATCAGTTTGGTGCATTTCTCCATAGTCTCCCATCTCTTTCCGAATCCCCTTAAAGATCTTTGTTAAAGTCCCCTGGCCTTGGTTCTCTCCCTGGAACAGATTAGGTTAGTTCTCAGTCTCAAGTCTCAGTCAAAGACATTACACTTGCAACACACAGGAGGTCAAAGGTCACAATTGAGCGCTTAGTTTAATTTCACAGTTCTAGATATCTGATTATTTAATTCGGAACCATGCTAATAATTAACTAGTTATACCATGCAAATCCATTTCCATCTTAAAATGCATCTATTGAAATGGTCTTGAATTAGGCAATACGCCATGGGTCAGAGCTTTTAATAGTAATGATACAGAATAACAATAGAAAAACATTTTTTAAAAGTTTCATGTTTTATTTTTCTCGAAAGAGGGACAGAATACTCACAAACTCAATGTCCTCTTTCCGGATTTTGTGGAAAACCATTTGACTGATGGTCTGTTTCTGCAGCGAGGGAGAATGGAGAACCTCTGAGCCTTTATTACTCCGACAAACCAGAAGATTTGACTTTTCTGCAACAGACCAAAGACAAAAGTAGATTATTAATAGCCTATAAGTATTTTATCAAATGGAAAAATACAGATGTTTAGGTCTATGCACACACTCGTCCAATGATCCATCTATTCAATCTTTTAGATCTAGAAAATTAAAATCAATTAAAAATCCCCATCTATTACTGACCTTTAGCCTTGGGGGGACAGCATTTGTTAAACTGAAAAGCAATGCCGTCTGATCTTACAGTCTCCTTTCGGTAACATTTGAGCAGCTCCGCCATGCTTCTGAAGGTCCTCTTAGTCCCACTCAGAACAAACTCGCCACTGTCTGACCTACTGATCAGGCAATGCTTGTATTGCACCTCAGTACACATCTAAAAGAAAATTCAGATCGTACTGTTCAACTACTTGAACTACTTCAATAAAAAATGTACTTTAATGTCATTTTTTTTAAAAAGATCTAATTGTATAAATGTTCAATCTATTGTATCAACAGACTTTATTTTTTTTAAATAGGAGAAGCAGTTTATAGCAAACACAACTCCACAAGCCATTTATAGTCTGGGTGTGTAGACTTTAAAGAAATAATAATGAAATGAAAACTGGTAGAGTATTCCCATTCTATTGCAGTGTAAAACCCATTTACATACGGTACACCACCTACGGTACGTTATGTACAACCATATACCATAAAAATTATTAATTGAATAACTGTAATCACAAACATGCTATTTCAGCTGAATAATTCTAAAAAGCAGATTATTAAGGGTATGAAATCACAGGCTTTAGGTTTACAGGGTTTATTGAAGGCCTAACTAGGTATATCCTAGTCTAAAGAATCACACTGCTATTTCTTTGCTATCCAATCACACGAACACATTTTTATTCAGCTAGAACAAACCAAGATCTTAACAAATATAGCCATACATGTATGCTTTACATTCACAAATTTGTAGTCTTATTACACTAACTTGGTAAATAAACAATCAATAAAAAATAATCTTGATTACTCCACAGTGTGAGGTTTGTTAATGTCAAATAGAAAACATACCCCGATAGCAAACGTCAGGAAGTATTTGTTATAATCTTTGGGGCTGCAGCGTAACACAAAAAGACCTCGCTGGTTTCCAGCCTTGCGCAGTTTACTGATGGCAAACTCCATTCTGCTTTCCAAGCACATAGTTCAAGATGGTAAGTACAACAAATTACAGATGCAAAATAAATGAATTCATGAATGCATGATCTCTAATGATACTATTTCACATCGACTTGATCAACAGGTAAACTTATTGACAGAGACACAGATTTTTCCTGTTATAGATAGAGATAAATATATATGGCTTACGATATTGGCCCATGGCAGTAGTTTTCAATAGTCTCCAGTAATCGAGTTGGTGCAACATCTTTACAGAGGTAGTGATGTGCATCGGTTGTCAACCTATAGTAGCCATCTATCAAAGATACAAATGACAGAGCCTCGGCAAGGGAGGAGAACTCCAGTTCCTATTTAAAAACGCACAGATGCTTCTATCAGAGTTCACACTCTAAAAGGTCATGGAAATGACTCAGAAGCATGATAGACATCTAATGTCATACTAAGTAGAATTTATATCAAAAGTATCGCATTTCTAAATCCCCTGTTAAATTAACAGTCTTAAAACCATTGTTTACAAGCTGCTGGCATGATCACAAGTTCATAAGGTTATAGACTACTAGAAGTATTCATGTATTGTGAGCAGTGCTTGCAATTTTAAGCTGGTTACTCTGATGGACAATTTTACCAGAGTTTTGCCATCTTGCTTGTTAATGGAGACGACACGACTCATGTGGGCTCCCTCTTTGTTGGCTTGTCTGACACTGATATCAACCACATGAGGGAAATCACAATACGGCTGCAGGTCCTGCACAAGAAGTAAATAAGAAAAAATGATGCTTGGCATCGTCTCAAATTTTTTTTTTGTGCTGGTAACTGGCTTTTCAGTATAAATATAATTAATCTTGAGAAACATTAAAAGTGCTTATCCTATCTAACACAATGCAATAAAGAGTACGTTCCCATGAACAGAAACTCGTAACGACAAAAAACCTTTAACAGTAAATATTTAAAAGGCATTTCTGTATATTTGTAATGGTTAAACACCAATCAAATGTTATTCAAGTATCACAGGAGCTCCACAGCACACATTTAAGAGTGTTGATTGTGAATATAAATAAATGCATACAAAAAACAATGTGAACAAATACAAATTAATTGCAAAATACTTTGCAAGAAACGGTGTTGAGTAATGTCATGCCTGTGAATGCACAGCCCATACACATTTAAAGATAATAGTTTACCGTTGTCCAGGCACTCAGTGCTGTTTTGGCATAAAATTTCATAATAAAAGGCAGCATATGTAAAAACAGACACGTGCTTCTAATTTATTTTATGTGTTTGAAAACATTAAAGCATCCAAATCATGTAATGGGCCAATCCTGTCAGTGAGCATTTGTCTGTTTTACTGATGTTGTCTAAATAAGATGTGTCTCTTATTGACAGAAAAACAGAAATTACACCTAATTTAAACCAATATTACAATCTGGAATAACATGAACATTTAAATCAGATTATTCAAATGTAAATGTAGGAAGCTAACTGAATATTCCAGCCAGAAAGTAAGTTAGTGTCCCCTTTTAGAAGCGTCTTTACATGTTCTGGTTTATACACCTGTGAATAAGACAGTTAGGACTAGGAATACTTATGTACCAAGCTCTCCAAATAGCTTTTTAATGGGCAAATCATGCCTCACTGTAACACCGGCTTTATATAAAATGAGTTGTAATCTTGTCTCAAGAAGCCTTCAGTCCAAAAATTGAAGATGTAACAAACAGTTGCAAAGTCTTTATATTCTTTATAGTCTTTATATTTCCATAACGTCTTAAAACCCATGACATCTATAACATCACACATTCAGCAAGCTGTTTGCTAACCTCTAGTTGGGCATCCTTTTGCTTCTCACGGCACCACTGAATGCCTTGATCTGGAGAGACGATTATAGTGACCTGGCCCGTTGAGGCTTCTTTGACTTGAAACCGTTCTGTGTAGAAGCCTGGGTCGAGTGCCTCTAGGTTGATCAGGTATTTGAGCTTGAGATCCCGTGGTGTGGCCCGGCACCGACTGAATTGCTGCACTACTTTCCGAAAGCGGTAGCGGATCCGCTTCCGTGTTACTATGTGGTAGTCCTGGATCTTCAGCCGCATGTCTTTTGGGAGAAAGGATTTATAGCTGTGGACAAATAACACACAGTGAGTGATGTTTATTTGCACATCTTACATCCTTGTAACTGAGATAAAAGATTTTAAAAAAAGACAGCAAAATCCTTCTGCGCTTTAACACGGGCACTGCTACAAAGAGGAAACAGATAAAAACCAAACAAGATATTGTGCACTGAAATTAGGTCAGTCACCACTGTGTGTGCTGCTTTATGACAATGGCAACTGTTAAAAGCACTTGACAAATATAACTGAATTGTACTATAATCAGTTTAGATGGGATAAAAAAGATCAACACAAGAACAGAAACATGAACACCTGCTGCAGACTGCTGGATGTGCCTGGTACTCAATCATCCATACCTTATGGCATTGTAAACATCAAGTGGTGAGCACTGCTTTTCCTTGGCTATCCTCATCATGTCTAACACAGCCATACCAAGGCACTCTTCTTGAGACTCATGGCTGGTAGAAAGCTTTACCCATCCATTCACAAAGTCACTTCTCCACTGAAATCAAAACAGGAAAGAATGATTTAACGAGATGTGGCCAGAAATCACACAGCCTGGCAGTCAGAATAAAAATATGACAGCAGAGCACCGGTCTATAATGACCCTCATGTTAAAATGACACTCAGGCAGACTGAGCAAACTTTTGGTCTTTGTTACAACACAGCAAGCGTGCAATCTTTCATCAAATGATTAGATTCCAATGCTAGGAACACTGAATCAATAGTTCCAGTGGAAAAAATAAACACGCACATAAGGCCAAATACCTTTTGGTATATGAAACCAGGTAACTATTTGGAAGAAGTACATTTTCCTTCCTTATCTGGCAGAGCTTTTTAAATTTGGGCCTATGCATGTACTTTCAGTTCACAGGGGAAGCTGGACTGACAAGACAATGTTTTGTTGTGTCTGGCTATTTGCCGAAAGTCCAGTTCCTTGCACAATGTAAATTAGTTTTGACCATCAAGCTTCTAACCATGATATAAAGCGTAAAAAAGTAAATATATGAACTGGTGCCTTATTCACTATAACAGGTTAAACTAGATTTCCACAGAGAACTTTGACAAAACAAACAACAAACCAATATATTGACTAAGGACAAAACTGGAGACAGCCATCTTGTTGGAAGAACTCTGAGAGTTTCCTTTATTTGGCATTTGTCTGGTAAATAAGGGCTTCCATCCTTAATATACCCTGTTCCAACTCATTTGTACCCAGTGTATAATCTGAAAACAAAACTGACCTGTAATACCTCTGATGCCACAAGCTTAATTTACATGGACATCTCACACATAACATTTACATTAATGTATATTGGCTGTTTTCCAAATAACATACTGTATTTACTGGATTTGACAAAAAAAAAACACGTACTGTACAAATAATCACAAAGGCTATACACATTGCTTAGCTATGATTAATTAAGCTGGTACTTGACCTGTGAATATCAATAATTAAAGCAATGTCATTATCACTTGCCTGCTTTTTCACAGACATCCCACTGTATCATAAAATCACACTCAGGCTTAAACTACTTACAAGAACCTTTTCTTACTATGAAGAATGCACACTACCTTACTGCTATTCACACTGCATTTATAAAAATAATTATCCAACAGATAACCAAATAAATATCTCAGCAAGAAGCTCCGGTTACAAACCTTTTCCTATCTAGTACTTTCTCCAATCTAGTGCTTTACATTTTGTATAAACACCAGATAGAAATAAGCTGCAGTCACAAGATTGACTGTTGATTGCTTAACTGTATGAACAAACCGGTGTACAGGTGTCATTACTAAAGTGAGGTGTGTGCATCTATGTTTACAGTAATGACAGCAATGTACAGATTTACTGTAAATGCTAACGAGTGGTACCACACTGAGTGCTATTCACTGCTTTTGAAATTTTGTGGCCTTTAACCAATGAACCGAGGCCTCTTTCATGTCTTCTGTAAACCAGCGGTCATCATTTACACAAAACCTTGTTTGACAGCTGGAATGTGCATTGAAAAGCTGAGAGAGTGTGGTAACACTCATTAGCATTTACAGTAAGCCTGTACAAATCATAATACAAACGACAACGCTAGAGAACCTAATAACGAGCTAATAACTTAGTCAGACTGGTGTGTCCAGATGCCTTGTTTCACGGATAAAGTTTAAACACCTGAATTCCATTCCATGTTCTAGCTAGAACACATTTTCTATAAATGTGGCTGCATCGTTACATGAAATATGACAAAATTGGATGTCCATAGCTGCTAAAGCAACCTACCTGGGCAAAAAGATAAGCCATAACATGGTCGTCGAGGACTGGACTTTCAGATCCCTTGGCAACACCGCATCTGTAAGCTCGAGAGGCTCCACAGCTATACCACCCAGGGAAGTAATACCTATCAAAAAATCTTATAAATAAATAATAGAGCACGTATGTGTTTTGCAGCTATAATAACATTAACAAAATTTAAAAATTACATTTTAGCTTTATAGTCATGTAAACTAACTAAAATAAGTGCAACATATAAATAGTCTTTAAAACAGATATTTCTCAAAAGGATTAATTGCTAAATTACTAATTACTAAAGAAATCGTTAGAAAAAAAAACTAATTAGCCACCTGACATAACTTTAAATAAAGTGCACAAAACATTTTTCTTTCCAAATGCTTTTACCTAATTCTGAAGATCAAACTCTCTTTAGATGACTCATCCAAATGAAGAAGGTGGTTGGGTGATAACCAGACTCGGTCACCATCTCTATAAAGACTGAAGAGGCTGAAGTAAACTGGTGAAATCCCTATGTATGAGGAAACATAAAATAATACACGAATCAAACAGAGGTCTAATCAGTGACAGACTCGAGCTTAAAAGGTGTAGGTACGAGGACACGTTTCATATTGAACAGTGTAATAGCAGATTTTTTAATTACATTTCTTACATCAGCAAA
The DNA here is from genome assembly GCA_028566295.1 of Liobagrus marginatus. Classification (NCBI taxonomy): domain Eukaryota; kingdom Metazoa; phylum Chordata; class Actinopteri; order Siluriformes; family Amblycipitidae; genus Liobagrus; species Liobagrus marginatus. Next base: position 6,415,206 of record JAOUQX010000022.1, read on the forward strand.
GTGTGTCTTATTTGGAAAACTGTTATGCAGCAAAGGACTTGTTTGTGGTTACATGGGTGTGTTTTCCTATAGACACTTTGGAACTAAAAGACATTGCCGTAAAAGCTAAGTGTCTACCACAGGTAGATAATTCTCTACAAAAAAAAAAAAAAAAGAAAGAAAAAAAGAAACTCAGTAAAATTACAATCACTGTTTGTGCAGTGTAGATACAAACCTTATGAAACTTTAAATTGTTTTGAATGGCCTGTTTGCAATAGATCAAGTAGTTCTATCATTGCCTATAGGACCAACTAATACCTTAGATGAAAAACCTTCATACAAATGTATGTACAGCTAGCAACTTAAAGAAAAAACAGGCACTTTTGACCACTCATAACTTAGTATGACCTAAAGCAGATGAATGACCAAACACTAAAAGTGATGCCATGGTAGTCCTTGCTAATGATAAATGATAGGTAGTAGTACCAAATCGAGTTGAATTCCACAAGCCACAATTTGCTCTGGGGTGGAGCTCAATGTACAGAAAAGGAATGAGTACTTCAGTTTCCTAATGCCTCCAAGACATGCGATTGGGCATAGGTGAATTGGCTACTATAAATTGTCTAAAACGCCCTAAATTAGCTGGGATAGGCTCCAGCAACCCATGACCCTGAACTAGACAATTGATCGGTCGATCGAACGAACGAACGCCATATACATAATAGGGGTTTGGGGAAAAAACGATTCTTAGATGCATCACGATGCAGACGTGGACGATTCTGAATCGATTCACAAATTTCAACAATCGATTTTCTAAATCTTAATTGATAACTTAATGTTGGCGGAACGAAAAATGAGGAGCGCTGCGGAAACTGTACCACCCGGACATTCGGTGGCATGCACATAACATTTGGAAGCACGTTGGCTTCTATGAAGTGGAAGCAGAAAATAACGTGGACAAGCTGTTTTACTGTCAGAGGTATTTTCATACTGAACTGACCTGATAGGAACTCACACACGCTTTGCTAAGTAGATGATGTTATGCTAGCCTAGGTGGCTAGTATTATTGCATGAACTACTTTGTGTTTAAATCTCAGTGCTGCGGAATTGTGAAACATGTTTGGTGAGAAAGTATTATAATAATAATGATATTTTATGATAGAATGGTCTGATAGCATTGCATTCTGTAAGGCAACTCAAAGGTAATAGCTCTGACGCAGTTTCCTCTAATTAATATTCATGTAAAATTACTTTAGTCAGTATTAATTCTTTGAGGTAAGGCTGTTTGTTTAACGTGGAAATTTTTCAGGAAAGACAACAAAGTGAGCAGAGAAATGTCTGGACTACTTTTGTGATTTTAATATCCTCTAAATGCAGTGGTAATTATAGGGCTGATACTAGTTTAAATATGCTCCTAGGAAAAATAGTATAAATCTGATAAGACTGTAAAGAAGCCATCCTTAAATAAATGACTTCCCTGTCATGAAATGTACATAAGAAAGGAGGATCACACAACAGGGTATGTCCCAAACACAGGGTGAAATGATGCGTTCTGGGGGTCCAGTGCTTCTCCAGAGCTGATAATGTTTTTATAACATCCTGAAATGCTTTATTCTATACAGAAATTTGCCCAGGATTACAATAGTTTAATTATTAAGCAGACATTTTTATCCTTTTCTGTGTTGATCTTGTCATATCATTTTTCCTGAAAATTTTCCAAGTTAAACAAAAGATATTGATAATCGCTTAATAATTGCATCGCAGCGCTCTGAATCGTAATCGAATCGAATCGTGAGGTGCTTAGAGAGTCACACCCCTAATACATAACTGCTTAATTAAGACAAATCTAATTATTAACTAATCTTGTCTTTATGCACTTTAACCGTCCCAAAAACAATACTCAGCTTTAGGGCTGAAACGGTTATTCGGCATTATCAATGATAATTGGTACAATAAAAAATTCGAAGTGATTTGATCTCATTCTTCCTTCAATAAGGGCATTCAATATTGCGGTTTAACCAATTAAAGTGCAAAACTTTAATTTAGTGCTCAATAGAAGGTAGACATGGCACTTATGACAATACGATTGAGTGTAAACAAAGTGTAACAGCACCTTTGCAATCGTGCCCAGTGAAGTACAATCACCTCACAGCTAATTACACCGCTTTAAAGTAAACATTATTACATACATTAGAACTAGATTTTCTGTTATAAATCAGCTCTCCAGTGACTGTGGCAAATAATATTAAATGTAATCAATCAATAAATCAATAAAATTAAAATAAAAGCCGATAAATACATAAGTATACATATTTGAGGAATATAACTTGTTTTATGTATCATTTAATCGTCAATTATCATTTACAGTAAGCATAACTAATATTACAACTAATTGAATGAGCTAAAATAATTGCAGATTAATTGCTTATATGTTCTAAATACCGCTGACTAATCTACTAACAAAATAATTGTTTGTTGCAACCCGACTAATCCTTATTAATATTAAAAACGAAAAAAAAAAAAAGAGTTATAAAAGAGTCTCTGGTAGTGCAGTGGTGTTTATATCACCATACAACGCCCCTGAACATTTGAGCTTTGCTGTTTAACAAACTACATGTTTATGCTGAAGGCTAATAAATATGGGTAGACTGGCGAGTCCTTCTAACACTGGACCAATACAATACTGGATGAAAGTTCTGGAAAAGACTTTATGTCACACACTACACAGATGAGCCCTTATATTAAAATAACCTTCCTAATGTTGGCATAGACTCCAGTAGACCTGAGGGTGCCAAGATGTTAACAGCAGATGGTTGCTAGTTGATGGCAGCAGTAAATTGTGATTTGGGGCCTCCTTCCCTCCCAATGTGCAGCAATGAGCCTTCACCATCCTTGACCCTGTTGCCGGTTCACCACTGTTCATTCCTTTGACTATTTTTCATAGATACTGATCACTGTAAACCGGGACACCCTACAAAAGCTGCGGTTTTGGAGATGCTTTGATCCAGTCGTCCAGACCCAATTTGGCCCTTGTTAAACTTGCTCAAATCCTTACGCTTGCCCATGTTTCCTGATTCTAACACTTCAACTTTGAGGACAAAATGTTCAGTTGCTGCCTAACATATCCAACAGTAATATATTTCACCCACCAACAGTAATATATCCCACCCGCTAACAGTAACACATTCCACCCGCTAACAGTAACATATCCCACCCGCTAACAGTAACATATCCCACCCGTTAACAAGTGCCATGATGAAGAGATAATGAGTGTTATTGACTACACCCATCAGTGCTCATAATGTATTGGTTCAATGGTGAATGATTGCTGATGTTTAAAGTTAACTAATATTAACAGACATCTGTTATCTGTATGATTCCCCCTTTTAGAACAGTTACAAATTTCCAATGTACTAACAGACCCACCTACTGCACTACACACACTGGTTCAAGCACGATATGCTGTCTGCTGTGACTATTTTTCTTTATGGTCATAAAGTATCGTGTGTAAGTTGTAAGGTGTAAGTATCGGTGTAAGTAGATGCAAGTACTCACAGATGTTATCACTTTTTGTTTCTAATTTTAGACCAAACAACTGGTTTATTCCTTATTAGCCATTAACTTCGTGTTAACTCACCACACTCCTTGGCTGCTTCGATGGCCAGCTGTTCAGCGACGTAGTCTCCTGGTGGGTAACAGAGTGGCATGCAGTCCTCTTCACTCCGGCTGCTGCGGTACAGATGAAGCGTTAGTGCAGTGATGCACGGCGTTAGCACTCTTTCTTGCCGATGAACGTCACCATTCTGGTATGCTGAAGGGCAAGCAGCCATGTCCGTTACAGACGCACACATGGGTGTGAATCAAGGGGCTACATTCACCTAAGAAGTCAGGGACAGAGACAAAGGTAAGAAAACAAAGGAATGCTTTAATAAAAGGCCATTTAACACAATTGTTCTTTTATTAGCCATTCTTTTTTAATACTAATTTACTGGCTAGAGGCTTTATCTGTTTGGTAGAATAATT
>JAOUQX010000022.1:6420480-6430814 GCA_028566295.1 Liobagrus marginatus
GATAGATAGATATATAATCTTATTATAATTGAAGATCGATTCATATCATCATCATTTTCTCAATGCTCCAATACTGTGGGGTTCAATGACATCTAAATAATGCGTTATAAAGATTACAAAGCAGCAAGTCCTTAAGTCTTATATATGCAGCATTTAACATATCAATGACATTACAAATAAGGCAGACCCTCATCTTTGCACAAGTTCAAGCAAAGAGAGAAAAATGAATGAAACAGCCTGGTCTGGAGCATCCTATCTGTGAAAGAGGTCATGTCCCCTCCACCTGTTACCTCACAGATGTTTAACTCCATACTATGTGTCTGCCCTTATTAATCACACCCGCACACACAGCTCAAGTTATGTGTGAGTATTCGGAGAGGGGAAGCTCCATATGGGTCCGACTGCAACTCTTTTCTGATCCAACAGGCGGGCAGATGAGACGTGATCCTACAGGTCATCGTGCACAGACGTAAGACGAATAGCTGAGCACCAGAGAACTGCATGGGGCCCCATGACCGTCTGCCAGCATAGTCCAGCTCCCATCACCTCAACCCCCCTCCCCCCAAGCTCCCCCCACACACAAAAACACTCTCATACACTCTCTTTCTTTCACAAAACAATTATATATATAACGTATATATATATTCGCATGAAGTCTATTGGATTTTTGAAAGCATTTTTATGTACATACATTGTGAGAGATGGATGAAGTTATCATCTAAAATGAAGATGCCTGCACTTAGTGATTATTATATGTAATAAGTAGTTACTGAGTTATTACGTTTTTCCAGTTACCATTTCTGTTCAAGTTATTCCATTGGAATTTAAATGAATTCAAAATTCATGTAAAAATCATCATCATATTTTTGTCATATCATATTTTTATACTTTTATACTGCTACTGAAAACAGCGTAACATTATGTGCTCAATTCACATAAACCATATACTTTTTAATCAAATAATAATTACGTAGTAATATAAGTTTATAAGCAAGCAAAGAGTTTTATAAACACTGTCCATAGAGTTTGACATTTTGCAACGTCATTTACATTTACAAGTCAAACTTCTTCTAATAACCCTTGTACCTCTCTGGACTTCAGAGCTAGATTTTGAAAGCATCTACTGTGTTGTTTTAGAAGAACGTCTTGCAGCATAGGAGCTTGTTCAGAACTTTCTAATTACTGGTACATCTACGTTTTGACTGATTTTCCGATAGTCACTGATGTTCCTGTACTAGATTTTTCAATTTCTCTCTCAAATCTTTTTATTTTGAATCCTGATGCAGACATGCTGATAGACAGCCCCTAAAGCAAAAGTCAAGAAGGTTCTGGTGCTCACAGGCTATTTATTACCATGTCCATGCATGAAGCCTAATGAAATCAAATGTGTAAATCGATTGTGTTTTAATAATCACAGGTTTTTTAATGATGATCTGTGATCAGAGGTGTATTTACTTTTGTTGCACTGAGTTTCTACTTTGTGGATTTTTAAGTTTTTAACGTATTAGTTTTTGATTGTTCAATACCGGAATTTATCAGCTTAGAAATAATCCAATGTCTGATACTGTTTTCTGCATAGAACATTCTTTATTAATGTATAGACACTGGAGCATGCTGTCCATATGTAAGTAATATTTATAGGCCTTATTACCTGAAAGTAAAAAAAAATTAAAATAAAAGAGAGAGGATCTCTTTCAACACTTTTGGCAAGTGGGGCGCAGTACAAAACGTCACATTTCATAAATTAACTGCATGCACATAAACACACCATTTTTGTCAAGCTGCACTGCATTGGGGGTTACATTACACTACACATCTTTGAGCATCCATTTTCAGGGTTCGGTGTAAAATGGATTTCAATGAAAAAGAGAAGGTCAGAAGGGGAGGTGCAGAGGCAAGATGAAGGGTGGTGGAATAGGGAGCAGGGTGGGAAACCAACAGGAGGGGAAATAAAGGAGGTGTACTTGGGGTAGAGGGATTTTCCATTTGAAAAAAAAAATGGGGCCACTGGTTATTGAGTTGCATGAGAAGGATCCCCTTTTTTCTTTTTTTTGTTCTCCCTATGCACCCCTCCTCCTCTACTCTCTCCAACCTTCTACCTCGCTCGTCTTCCTCTCTCATTACCATAGCAGCTGCAGAGCTGTGTATGTGTGAGCATGCATGGATGTGTGCGCGTATGTGTGTGTGTGTGCATGGGCGGGGGCAGGGTAGGGCAGTGTGACTTGGGCAGGGGCTCCCGTCAATGGTGGGACGTCTGTAACTTGAATAGGAGAGCAGAGAGCTGAGCTGGCTGAACAAAAGCGAGAGAGAGAGAGGAGGAGAGCGAACAAGTGAATGGGGCGGCTTGTCACCAGGAGCTAGAGCACGCAAAACGGAGTGGAATAGTAAAAGAAAAGAAGCAAAAAATGAGAGCAGAGGGCATGTGGGGATTGGCCTGGCCACCTGTCTCTCACTCGCTCTGTCTATTGGCCCTTCTGTCAGTGCCGGGACCAAAGGTTAAAGTTATGAGAAAGAGACATAGAAATTTGAGTAAAAGCACATTTTTGCAAATGCACTGTATGTTGGTGGCGGAATGGGCAGTGCCGATTAAACACAAAAGCTCTTTGTTGGTACTTAAAAAAAAAAAGCAGCTATTTTAAAAATACTGCAAAATGATTCCAGAGTATCACAGACCAAAGTAATTTGCAGACTGACCCCAGATTACAGTTTTATCTGAGTTGCAAATGCTAAATGTAAATACTTGCGCAGTGTGCTTATCTGATTTTTATTGCCAAATTCTTTCTGGACTTCTCAGGCAAATGTGTTGCGGTATGCAAGAAATCTCTTTATACAAATCAGTGGTTACAATATATCTGAAAATATATTCCAGTATGTGCTAGGTTTAATAGTTAGTCATTTAAAGTGACCCCTTACTTACACAAAGACTGTGTTTCCTTTATTCCTTTATATTTAGATTCAGAGTCATCCTGGCAACACTGTTCATTAAAGGGCACAACTTCACCTACCTGCATGTTTTTGGACAGGGGCAAAATAAATGATAATAGGGAACCCACAAATACGGGTAGAAATAGATATAAATCTCCCTGGAGCTTTAAGGCTCAATGTTGCCTATAATTAGTCCTTATCTATAATTAGGGACGCACCAACACCAGTTTTTAAGGAGCGAGTACGAGTACCAGTATATTTTTTTTTCTACTGGTACTCGCCGATACTGATGCCTGTACCTGTATATTATTTATGTGTATATATAAATAAATATGTGTATATATAAATAGATATTTGTATATATATATTCTTTCTAACCCTAACCCAGTTTTCCAAGCACAACTGGTTGTTATATGTATATAACTAGCACATATAACTTGCACATATGCTAATGAGTAATGAATATATCGGGCTTTGATCTTCAAAGAACAAAAAGTCATGATTAATCTTGACATACCGGTATTTCAACACAGCTGACATTGTGTCTGTCATGTGTTTTAGTGTCAGTTCTGACAGTTCGGTCTGCCAAATACTGTAAATTACATTACGTGAGGTATCGGTTTTTGGTATCGGAGTATTTTTTGTGAGTACAAGTGCATGAGTTCAATATCAGTGCATCCATATTTATAACTCTTAAAACCAGGCCGCACCTAAATTATGAAATTACATAAATCCAGCAGGTAATTTGAATTTATCTTGACCACACTAAAGCAATCATGATGCACTTGTCTGATAATATACCGTAAATATTTCCATCAGAGTATTCAGCTATTTATTTGATACAGAAACAGGAAACAGAACAATCATGTTACATTTGCATGCTCTATGATACGTGAGTATTATCTACCGTATGTGGACTTGTTTCTTCATGTGTCCGCTTGGGTCTCTTACTTAAAACCATGCTGCGAGGTGAAGGGTCCTACTCAAAATTGCCATTAAGTTTGAATGGAATTTTTAATGTGAATTTGAATTTTGAATTTGAGTGTTTGAATGTGTGCAAGCACTGGCATCACCTATTGTGTATTACCACTTTAAATGAACTGTGTCCAGGATAGGTTAGAGACCCATGTGACCCTTGGGAAAAAACAGTTACTGAAGACTAACGAATTCCATTTTTTCAGAAATATCTCACCGCTTTAAGTCACGGCGCTATATTAAAAACTGCTATTAGGAGGTCAAATTATTATAGGTGAAACAAAATGTTCTGCCTCCGAGTATTATAAATGTATCATTTACTGTCATTGTCAGCATACTGTATGGCCAAATGTTTGAGAACACCTTACAAGCAAATCGCTAACTTTGTCACAATGCTGAAAGGACAGCATTAGCATTAAAATGATCCTTCACTGATGTTAAGTGGCCTAAACACAATTATACATGGAACTAGGCTATGTATCTTTATGCAACTTATTGTCTTTGCTAATACTTCCTGGTCTTAATATTGATTTGTGCACTTAGGTTTAAAAATGATATATTTTTTTTGTCATTATTGAAATCTTTTAACTCTCCATATAAAACATTTCAGATCCCATGGCAACAGCGCCTTTAACTTAAATTTTTTTTTTTTTTACACATTTAGTAAGATGCGCTTAATAAATGTGTGTGCTAATGACTAAATATTTGGGACGCATGGCACTAAAATAACTTGTCTATACTGGTAGAGCATAAAAGTTAACGAATCATAAATAGTTGCTTGAAAAGCCTTGTGTACAGGGAAATAAGCTAATTTACACAACATTAGACACACACTCTTATGTTATGGATCCCAGATTGTAGACTGTTTAGTGTATAACAACGTTTACATTTACAGGATTTGGCATACGCCCTTATACAGCGCGACTTACATTTATCCAACTGAACAGTTAAGGGTTAGGGAGGGGCCTTGCTCAGGGGCCCAGCAATGGCAGCTTGACAGTGATAGGAATCGAACCCTGGTCTTCGGATCAGCAGTCCAACACCTTAACACTGGGCTACCACTTCCCCCTTCTAATCTGTACATATTGAGTTTATCCAAACTCATTAATATCCAATAATTCATAAATCTATTAGCTAATTCAAACACAAAAAATCTGACACTCAATTACCCACCAACATAACCCTTTTTTAAAAAAGCAGAATTTAATATTTAAAAGGCTTTTGTACAAAGATACAAATACAACATGTAATATTTTTCAAAATATGTCCACATACACCATTTCAAACATTAGCAACAAACATTCTAGACAGATAGATAACAACATATCAACAATTCCCAAAAGCATATCAAGAGATCAGTGGTTTGGTCTCTTAATTTGAACTTCTCTTTTGCAGAAAATACGCATTCCAGAAAAAGTTGGTCCAATAAAATCACAGTCATTTGACATTTATCTCAACCAAGGATGGTATCTTTTTACTCTCATGTCATAAATGTTATGGCATTATCAAGTAAAGACTTGTGCATTGTGTAACATTGCGCTACACTGATTTTACCACGTAACGTCCCCCTTAAAAGAGGAGGACGGGACTTCTGTGACGAAGTGCTCCAAGAATTACTGGACACGTTACCTGAATGTTCTTCCATGAAACGAAATATACATCCCATTAAGTGTTAAAATTGCTCAGATAACAAAACCATGTCACATTACTGTGGCAACAGTTCGATATTGTGCCAGGAGGAACATCAAGTAAAGCTCTTTAAAAGTTCTTTTAAAACTTTTACAGACATTTAAATGTCTTTGCCAAAAGTGAGAGAAGACTAACCTACCATGGAGTTTCCATACGATATGTTTTTTTTTTTTTCATTTAGAAAAATAGTATCTTTCAAAGTTGGTTGTGAAACCAACTGTTCATAAAACAGCCATCAGTGCAATAGTTAAAAACATTCTCAAGTATATATGATGCATATTTCTATACTGGCTTTGAAGGATACTTCATCTGTGTTTTCTCACAACCCTCTAAACTTAGAACAGTTTTCCAGCATTGCCAGTGAAACTGGGCAACAAACAGATCTTCAATATGCAGTGCATTGTACAGACTTACGTAAAACAACATGATTTTGTTAAAATCACAGACCATTCGTCATTTTACAGTTAGGTAGCGTGAGTCGAAATCCCTTGTTGGTGTGAGTTTAACTTTGATATTATTGTGTTAGCATTGTGTTTAAGTGAAGGGAGTAATGTTCATTGAAATTGATCATTTTTTACAAGATGAGGCTTCCATTGGCCTTTTAAAGCAATGGAACCAATGCATATTTAGCTGGAGATCCTGAAATTACTGTGTGAACGCTTCCACACCAATTTTGAGGTAAGAATCCTGACAAAGTCATAAACCAATATGCATCAAATCAGATGATAACCATTCCTGCCATTTAAAAAAGCATAGAACCTGTTTAACATGTGAAGATCAATCCCGCTATGTTGTTGTATCTCAATGTCAGCAATCTGTGAGTAGAATATATTTAGAAGGTAATCTATCACCATGCACTGAATGTTTATATTCCATGTATAATATAAACTGTATTCGTTGTGCACAAACCACATCTTTGACATTGTTCCAACCCAACATCATCTGCATTTTGGACTTGAATCGGTGCCACACTATATCACCAATAATCAGTCTTTGACTTTGGCACAAAAAAAGTGGTTGAATGCAACAGACGTAAGGCAGCGTTTCACAATCCTTGTCCTGGAGTCTTTGGAAACTGCACATTTCAGTGTTTATCCATGCTGCCATAACCCTCCAGCTATTGAAAGAGCCCTAATGAGGTTAAAATGACTGCAGCAGAGAAGTGAAAACACAAAAAACGTGCAGGGTAAGGCTGCATGAAAGTGAAAAAAATAAAAAATAAAAACATCCCACATTGCATTGTGTAATAGCGATACATCTTTTTTTCTCAAAAATGCACATGGATGAACTGCCTATATAGCACGGTTTACCTTTGTTACAGAAACTCTTATCTTCAAGGGTCATCATCAGAAGTGTTTGACTTTCTATCGGGTTCTTTTGAAATGCTGCAGTCTGTTTTACCAGATTGTGTCATTTGTATAGTATGCTACTCTAAAATGATGACGAGAAACACAATATGCCTAATTATCCTCCCTAAATGACTATTGTTTTATATTCCTCATTCTTTTTATAGTGAATAGAAGAGGTCTGTTTTTTGTTGGTTTAGAATGAGTGTGTAAGTAGCAAAGTATCATAATTATTAATAAAGTATCGCAAAAGCTATGATTGTATTACCAAAGGTCATGCGATAGATATATCGTGCGACTCTGGATGTGAGATTAACTCCAGGACTAGGATGAAGGGAAAACCTGCTTTAATGTTGGCTTTTTCTCAGAGCGCTCCAGATGAGTACTTGGCCCTCGTGATGAGGTAGAGTGCGATGTCCTGGTGGCCTCCGAAAGCCGCCATGTGCAGCGCGCTCCAGCCGTCCCGGTTTGCCAAACGCACATCGGCGCCGAACTTCACCAGCAGCTTGACCAGCTCGAGGTTTCCGTCAATAACGGACTGATGCAGTGCCGTTTGACCCTCGGGCCCAAACGAGTTCACGTTGAACTCGCAGTTGGTCATGCCGCGCAAAAGCGAGTGCAGCTCCGCCGTGTTGCCTTTGCGCAAAGCTTCCTGGAACACGCGCTGACGCGCCGAGCAGCTCACGTCCGCCTGGCTCATGCTCTCAGCAGGTAAACCTCACCGGAAACAGACCGGAAGCGGACTTGCCTCCACTTCGCGCGCGTGCCGCTTGTTCTTGTTCTGTTTTTTTTTTTCTTGTTTAAGTGAAAGTATAATCCGCAATGTCCCTGCAACTTAGTCGGTAGGAATACCCCAACGTTATGCACTGTTTTTTTTTCTTTACAGGATATATGCTCAGAAAGCACAAACAAATCGTTTATAAATAATGCGTTCCTCGTCTACAATTCACCAATTTCATCCGACTGTCCGTCCGGCGAGCATCGGCCCATCAGCAGCCCATAGTAAAAGAAGAAAGTCCAGCAGTCCAACCCGATCTGTTCCAGATACATTTATTTAGAAAGCAAGTCCGTATTAAAGTACACAACGTTCAGGATTGACTTTATGCTAAGAATAAATAGCGAAATGACCTTACCCGATTATTCTATCTGTTGCGATGACCCTGCGTCTGTGTGCGTGGTTAGAAGTGTTTCCCCGCGGCCACCCTGCGCTGCTCCTGTGTGCGTGTGTGTGTGTGTGTGTGTGTAGATCCTCAGCTTTGGCTGATCTTCCTCTACTCCCTCAGTTCAGCTCATTTCAATAACAATGGACACTCCTATAGTCGGCCTGTTAGGGGGCGGGGCTTGGTCTCATTTCTCAGGCAGCGCGAGGGTCGCCGGAGGTCATTGGCTCACATCCCAAACGGCACACTAGCGACCTAAAGCAGTATGCGCACAAGCAGCGCACAAAGTACTGTACATGACTGCGTCCTCTCCGAGCTGCCCATACTACCCTACTTATCAGTAGCAAGGACTAAATACAACAACAGACACATGTAAAGTGGATTATACTGCTTTTACATTGTGAAGGTTTAAAAAAAAAAAAGAAAAAAGAGAAAAAGAAAAGAAAGAGAACATAACAGGTTTACTTGTTGTTATGGAAGAATTGAGTACAACATGTATGGAAACTATTACTGAATAATTCAAGGAAATAGCAAACTCTCAGTATAACTTCACCTCTCAGAAAAAAGTACAAAAAAGTATTTTTAATGTGTATTTTTGAAATGGTTCTGTTAACTTAGACCACATGTTTAAGACCATTTGAAAAGTATAATTTGAGTTTAAAAGCCACTTGTACCTTCATCTGGCGTTATTTATTTTTTTTAAGATCATATTTACACGTACACATACATGCAGTGAAATGTTTTATTCTGCATATCCCAGCATATGAATTTGAATGCTGGGGTCAGAGCGCAGGGTCAGCCAGAACAAACGGCGCCCCTGGAGCAAGTGAGGTTAAGGGCCTTGCTCAAGGACCCAATGATGGTAGCTTGCCTGGTGCGAGGCTTGAACCCCCGACTCTCTGATCACTGACCCAGAGCCTTACCAAATGAAACGTATTAATTTATCCCCAGTAACTGCTTCATCCTGTCTTACGGTGGATCCATGGTGGATTCTATCACTAGAATTTAGCATGGATGCAACACTAGTCCACCGCAACCACCACGCACACACATTCACAAAAGTAAGTGAAAGATACTTGTAAGTCAGATACCACCCAATGATTGAGTATGTCTGTCCAGGAATAGTGTCTGAGATCCGACAACGGACGATTCAGTGTAACCATCTCACCTAGAATCGTGTATTTTTAAAATTGGAGGAAACACCTAATAAAACAAACTCTGACTGATGGAGAACATAAAAAACTCTACAGAGACATTAAAATAAGCTTAGAGTTCAAACATAGACTCCGGATGCTACCTGCCCTATATGAAATATAATAATTTCCCCCACACTCTATAGCATGGTATTGTTTTTATGAAACTCAACACGTAGCAGTGTTCTTTCACAGTTACTTAAAAAAGAAGAACATTTAAAGGTTCTACACTTATCTAGCAGAACGTGGTATAGCTGGAACTGGAAAACCTTCTGTATTGGTTTACAAATGGAATATTTAATTTTGCCGTAATTGTGAAATTACGTATGCTTTATAGTGTAGAAAAGCACATTCTCTAACACGTATAGCCAGTATACTAAAAATTGTTTTACCAACAGTGCATATTTAACATACAAGTACTGCACATCAGAACTGGACTGAACAAGACAAGACATAGACTAACACAAACATGAAAATTTCCCATGTGAAATATAAGAGATAATCTTAAAATAAACAAACTGACTATGCTGTTAGAGCCTGTGAAAAATAGGTAAGTGTAGTGAAACACTGAAATCGCATTTTCCCATGGTATGCACGTTTTTCAACACCCAGCAAGCTACGTGTGAAATCTGTTTCAGGTATTGCGTCATCTCATGTGCAGTTGAGACTGTACAGGTTGCATTTTTATTTATGCAATCCCCAGTTCCTGTTTAACAGACACGATTTGAGGAATAGAATAGACAAGCACAAAATAATGGGCTCCTTTTTAAAGGGGCTTTCCATAAGCTTTCAGCCATATAACATTTGTTCAACAGTCAACAGTCCATTTGTTTCTAATGTGGTGGCAAGTGGGAAAGCTACTTGCTCACCAGTTTTTTTGGCAACAGTTGGTGCGCTTATAAAGTGACACAAAATCCAACAGGCCCATGGGAACTAGACTACTGCATGCTGGGCTTGTATCGGCTCGCAGCCACGATTTGGCACAAACAGCCTGGAAGACCTAAAGAGGTCTGACAGGCAATTACTTCATTAATGGCCACAAATGT
>JAOUQX010000022.1:6431363-6445142 GCA_028566295.1 Liobagrus marginatus
TATATACAGTATATAAATATATGTGTGTAGATATCTCTCTCTCTCTCTCTCTCTCTCTCTCTCTCTCTCTCTATATATATATATATATGTGTGTGTGTGTGTGTGTATATATATATATAGAGAGAGACAGAGAGAGAGAGAGTCTACACTTCTTCATTTGTATTCTTCCCTATTTTTTTATTTCATTTGAATCTGTGTTTGAGATGTGAATCCCTATTCAACAAACAATCATTTCTGGAAAAAAAACCCCCCAATAAAATAAAAACAAAACACATTTTAAACAGGTCTCAACCACCCAACTTGACTAAACTTGTACGGTGCTTTATTCAAATTTATCGTGTACACTTCTGTTTCTTTTCAATAGGCTTCATTCAAATAGCTTAAAACATCTCTGGCGGTGTGACAGGATCGCAGTGGTCGAATTGCAGTGACGTTTCAATAGAGAGGGTGGGTCAGCCGGGATCCAATTTTAAACCACGTGCTCTAGGACCGTGGGAAAGAGTCGAGCTTTTCTTCCCAGCATAGGCGTATGCACTATTCAAGAGAAAGAGAGAGTGAGAGAGCGAGAGAGAGAGAGAGAGAGAGAGAGAGAGAGTGAGAGTGAGAGAGAGAGTGAGAGTGAGAGAGTGAGAGAGAGAGAGTGAGAGAAAGAGTGAGAGCGAGAGAAAATGAGAGAGAGCGAGAGAGAGAGTGAGAGAGAGAGAGAGAGAGAGAGAGAGAGAGAGAGAGAGAGAGAGAGAGAGAGAGTAGACTAGTTTAAAAACAGTTGCCTGTGGAAAGTTGGCGTGTAGAAAGGATACCAGAGACTGTGTTGAGGTTTGATAATCTCGAGTCAGTAACAAGAATGTCAGCAACTCAAACGTCTCTAAGCGACTAAGGACAGATGAGTTACCTAACTGACGTTGCCTAAGACTTCTCGCGCTCGAATGAGAAGATGTAGGAATAGAGAAATCGGACATTATTGCTAGGTATGAGGTGAAAGGTTTCAGGAGCCCACACTCCCTGCCCCTGACTGTGACCTATTGATTTTGCATGGGAACTGACCCCTGCTGTCAGCCCCTCACCGAGTCCAAATGCCTCCTAGCTGGTCAAGCTTAACAGACAACAAGTATGAAGCAAGACTCAATTATATAGAGACACAATAACTTGAGCTGAGTGTTCTGAAAGTATCCTGACATTATTACAAAGATCTCATACCTTCTTAAAAAAGAATACACTAACCAGGTTACTGACATTAAACTTAGAGGGGTCATCATGACAGAAAAGAATGAGATGGTCCTATTTTGCGATGAAGTCGTCATACGCATAAGATTGCTGTCTGCCCGGACATTATTCAGCAAAAAGGATGATGTCAGGTGTTGTGTAAAGAGGACACTTTTAACGCAGATGTTATTGATGAAAACATTTGCCTCGTTAAAGAGCAATAATTCTGTCGGCCCGCGGCGTCAGACAGTAGGAATGTCCTGTTTGTCTTGGTGTGTGTTTGTTCACTGTACTGCGTGTTATACTTACAAGGCTGGCATTTGTATTAATGTGTGTGTGTGTGTGTGTGTGTGTGTGTGTGTGTGTGTGTGTGTGTGTGTGTGTGTGTGTGTGTGTGTGTGTGAGCCAGTGAGTCTGTACCGGCCGGGGTGTTTGATACCTTTGTGTGGGAATCAAGCTGCTTCCTGCCCCTTGGACCACAACAGCAAGAGCTCCTATTGCCCATAAGGTCAGCGAAGGGAGAGAGAGAGAGTTAGAGAGGAACTGTGTGTGTGTGTGTGTGTGTGAAAGAGAAAAAGAAAAAGAGCACATTACTGCTCCATGTTTCCATTTTCACAGAATCAGCAATTAGTGATGTTTAAAACACAATGATCTTATTCATTTTGTTTATGAGACTCATTCACATGCCATAGAACGATCACATGATTATAAATGCAACATTGCATGACATATCCTATTGTACATAGTATGGAAGTGGAGACTAGACTAATATCTATACATATAAAAAAATGTATATATTTATATTTCTATATCTGTGTGTGTGTGTGTGTGTGTGTGTGTGTAAGATATGTGTATGCTGCAGCATAAGCCTGCATATAACATGGATCAGTGCTGAAATGCCAGTACCCTAAGCAGGTCCCACCCTCCTCCGTGTGCATGCTTTCCTGTTCCCCTCCCATTCCCAGCCTCTCTGTTTGGTACGGATATCCCCAGGAAAAGGCAACACGGATCGTGATGTCAGCAGCTGCACTGCAGTAGCTCTCCTCGGTGGGAATGTAAAGAAATAGGCTGCACAACCGAGTTTCTGTACAACATAACACACCATATCAGGAGGTCCTGACATTAATCAGGGCTTGAGTTTGCGTCTGCGGAGTGTACCCGAGGGAATTCTCCTTTCCGTGCTGTGCTCAAGCCCCAAGCTTTCCACACCGGTCTATATTTATGTAAAGATCACACTTTTGGTATAGCTCACATTTTCAAAGTCTTTAAATATGAAACTTTCTTTAACATTAAATACAATATTTCTTCATTGCATTTATTTGAATCCAACAATGTATCTGACAGAACCAGATTAGTTTTAGTTTATCTACATTTTAGCAGGTTCCTTCATTATGAGCTTTTTTAAAGAGTTATATAGAGATAGATACAACAGCACAGACTTTTTAACTGCTTATAGAGACATTCAATCTAGTCTCTGGGTTGCCAGGCTTGTGTGACAAAAGTCAGCAAATGGATTTTTAAAAGTAACCTTAATATTTCATGAATCAAGACCAATTTCAGCTTACCAATGCATTAATAATTTTATAAAAAAAAAAAAAAGTATTTTTTATTTTAATTCATTTAAAAAAATTAAATTAAATAGAAGCAGGGGCAGACTTAAACAATAAGCACGGTAAGGCAGCTGCTTAGGGCCCCATGGAATTAGGGGGCCCCTGAAAAATACCAAGAATCTTATATGAATTATATATTACTCAGTAGGTTTTTATTTGGGAATTCAATTGTATTTAACTTTACATTGAGTAAATAAAACATCCAGGCAACAGATATTTTTAACATGCAAATACAGGAAACATACAAATGTAGAAAATAAAACAGAATATAATATATGTATATACTGTATATAGATAGATAGAATAAGAATGTTTTGAATTTAAAGTTTGACTGTTGCGGCATCTTACCTACGAATCACTTTCAACCCCCAAAATCACTAAAAGTCCGCCCCAGAACAAAAGTCTGTGTCTCAGTAACTATGTTACTCACACGAATTTATAAGTATGTATTAACCATTTATATTGCATTAAACTAATGTGTCCCTTTCATACATACAGAAACATGGTAACGCACATTTAAAATAAGTATGTTTTCTATTCGCTATTTCTATTATTCTATTCATTCATCTATTACCTGTATGCTACAGGTAGAAGTAGAATTAAGCGATTAAAAACATTACCTTTAGGATTTACATTTACACTTATATAGATTTTTATTACACATTTCCATATCATTGTGGCTTTTTACATGAAAATGATAGCAAGTGAGGAAAATCTACATTTTATTTTGGAATTTACAAACCTAAGCTGATTGAGGCTAACTCTCATTTATTACTTTTAAGCTTCATTCATTCATTATCTTGCGTTTATCCTGTTAGGGTCGTGGGGGCGCTGGAGTCTATCCCAGCTAACTTTGGGTGTGAGGCGGGGTACACCATGTACAATCTTAGAGACAACACTTAGAGACAGACAACCATTCACACTCACATTCACTCCTATGGACAATTTAAAGTAGCCAATTTATCTCTGCCCAATCACATGTGTTTGGAGGCAGGAGGAAACCGGAGTACCCAGGGAAAACCCAAGCAAGCACAGTGAAAACAACTCCAAACTCCACACAGAAACACCCTGGGCGGGAATCGAACCCATGACCTTCTTGCTGTGAGGCAGGAGTGTTAACCACTCTGTGACGTATCTGTATGTACTTTATCTGCCAATATGATAAAACCATATCAAGCTTGACATGACTGTAAACATCAAGAAATTAATGAAAATATATTCCAGATGTTTCTTAATTAGTTAGTTTAATTAATTTGTTTATATAATTGTTTGCAGTGTAAGAAAATAAACAGGATACATATTGAGGAAATACATAAAAACTACATTTTTGGCAAAAACAAATCTAATCTATGCTAAACCCAGTTGCAAGAAAATCAAGCTTGTGACGGCAAACTGGTTCGAGTTCACAGGAAAACAGAAGTATTGGCACCCGAGCTAAAAGCAGCTTTAAGACTCATAATAAATAATAGAAGCGAAGACCGTGATAATGTCTCTTATATTTGTTCATGTAAACTCTGAGATCATCACACTGTAAAACAGCTAGGCAGTGTTAACTCTGTGGCACCGTTGAAAATGTCTGGAACATTTTACAACACTGCCCTCTGCTGGGAAGAAAAAACATCACAGGCCACACAAGATTACACTTTTTATAAGGGTTTTAATAAACATTTTTTACTAGTTGAAAATGATAATAGCAAATAAGAAATTCCATAAAGCATAACTTTACAGAATTTCCAGTAGATAACTAGTTCAGTCTGTTATTACTTGATATTTACTGTACATAAGAGAAATAAACATGATTAGAAAATACTGCAAGCACCAACAAAGTTGCACAAGATTTGTCTTCGCCAAAGTAAATAACATCTGGATAACAGTTTTATTAAAACTACTTCACTGTTACAAGATCATCTGGACCGGTGACCAAAGAAAGCAAGAACATTCCCTCTTCTAGTCCAGCAGTTCTGTCATATTACTGCAGGGACAAAGTTTTAGGAAAGTATCATTAAGCTCATACATAATTCTGTAAATATGTTTCATGCATCATATTATACTCACCTTGGCTCTGGAAGAGGGCATGGGTCTAAAAAAAAAATAATTTTTTTTTAAAATAAAATAATAATAATAATAATAAAAATATAAAATAATAATAATAATAAAAAAAAATAATTTTTTTTTTTTTAGCACAACACATTTTATATCAACGGAAGGTCAATGTGTATGATGTCATTAGAACTGTTTGATTTATGAGAAATCTGTGTTCTTTGCTGGCGAAGGTTCAAACTCGCCTTTTACCCGTACATAGTATCAACTTTCAGCAAATGTCTAAAACACAAGCAAAGCTGATCATGCTATACATTCACATAGTCTTCAGGACGTAGATGCAATAGTAGGAACATGACATTACATGCATTAGGAACACTGTATAAGATGATCAAAAGGTATTAGAGTCAATTTCTCTCCTAATGTTCATTCTCGCTGTGCATCAATATATTTGCTCTGTAAACAAGACAAGGCCTGTAAACAGACGCTCCGCACAAATCTCGGTCTAATGTCTTATTTACTTTTTGCTCGGAAACAAACTCACCCACGATGGCTGGTGTAACGATAGCCTCTGCAGAAAACCCAACAGCCAAGGCAAGTGATCTAAAATGTTCCATTACCTCCGGTCTGAGTTCTGGTTTTCGCCCTAAAGCACACATGGAGGGATGAGAAAAGTTAGTATCGTGTTAAGACGTCCAGGTATCGTTTATATTCTTTCGAAATCTCACCATAGAGAGCCAGCTGAGTGTATTCTTTGTTCATATTCTTGTATTTCAGCACAAGTCCATAGTCAGTGTAGTTAGTCTCCAGCACTGTAATGTCCTTTTCAATCTTGTGCCCTTACAAAAAATGTCATAAAAATCAATATATAAGATAAATTACATGAAAATCATCAGCTTAGAGCTGTAAAAGAAAATAGTTCTGTATTTTTAAAATAGTGTTTTGTCCCAG
Organism: Liobagrus marginatus; assembly: GCA_028566295.1. Lineage (NCBI taxonomy): Eukaryota > Metazoa > Chordata > Actinopteri > Siluriformes > Amblycipitidae > Liobagrus > Liobagrus marginatus. The sequence continues at coordinate 6,437,168 of JAOUQX010000022.1, forward strand.
AATTTTCTGTGACATAAAAGATTACAGGTAGCCTGTGTTAAAAAAAAAAAAAAAAAAAAAAAAAAAAAAAAAAAAAAAAAGACTTACGTTGACTGAAATAAGTAAAAGCCCCAGGAAGCTCTGTCTTCTCATACACATAAATACTTGCGTTGCATGTCTTGTGGCTAAGGGCGGAAAAAAAAACCTAAGAGTCCAAAGAATAATTAAGCCTTGTTTAAATTTTCCAAAAATCCAAAAAATCCTGTCTGAAACGCTGGTTCAGGTTTTACGTAGGCCTCCCTCCGATAGAGAAACTGGCCTTAGAGCTCTAGATTTCAAAAATAATTTATGTAAAATTGGGCGTGGCAGAGTGATTAACACTCCTGCCTCATAGCAAGAAGGTCATGGGTTTGAGTCCTGCCCAGGGTGTTTCTATGTGGAGTTTGCCTGTTCTCCCAGTACTTGCCTGGGATTTCCCTGGGTACTCTGGTTTCCTCCCGTCTCGAAAAAACATGTGATTGGGCATAGGTGAATCGGCTACTCTAAATTGTCCATAGGAGTTTGTGTGTGTGTGAATGGTTGTCTGTCTTTAAGTGATAGTCCTGTGATTAACTGAAAATTGTACAGTGTGTACCCTGCCCTAACTCACACCCTAAGTTATCTGGGATAGACTCCAGTGCCCCCAACGACCCTGAACAGGATAAACGCTAGATAATGAATGAATGCTTGTAAAATAAGTTAGGTAGAACTTTAGATAAAAATGATAGTTAAATAAATTGCCAATATAGCCATCCAATAAAAAAGAAGAAACAGTACCTATTCATTGACCACATGGTAAGGTTGGCTCCTCCGTTTTCATTAGCAATCAGATGGCCTCTTGACATTAGCATTTTGCGTTTGTATTTAATAACTACTGGATGGTCATAGGCAAAGCCAACACGATACCATTCACCTGTAAACTAACAATAAGATAAAAAATAAGATTAAAATCCGTTAGCGCTACAGTATGGAATATGCATAAGGAGATGAGGTTAAGGAAGCTAAGTAACTCTATTTTTACCTAGAGTTTGTCAGTAGTTATAGAACTTACACAATAGAAATGACAGCCAAAAAAAGTCGAGTAAAAATAGTCTGAGCTTTGGAGTATGTTCATCTTTGAGTAATTGTAGAATGCATGCAGAAACCAAATCTGCCATCAGTTGGCTTGTATAAAGTCTAAGATGTTTTACGGACGGAGCTGATAAATAAGAACTTATCCTTGTTACTGCTGACTATGAGAACATTGTATTAGTCTCGAAGTCTCTGAGTGAGTGGAATTCATGCAAAGGTAAATATTTATGCTGAATGTGAACAATTGAGAAATAAAAGTGAGGACTTGAGCAACATATAATTTTGCAGAATAGAAGTAGCACATAAAAGTAAAGTCTGCACTTACATTATATCTAATGAAATGAGACGAGTAAAGCTTACATTTACATTTACAGCATTTTAAGATGCTTTTATGCAGAGAGATTTACAACCGAACTGTTGAGGGTTAAGGGCCTTGCTCAGGGGCCCAACAGTGGTAGCTTGGCAGTGCTAGGACTCGAACCCCAGTCTTCAGATCAACAGCCCAACACTTTAACCACTGAGCTACCACTTCGTGAAACAAAACAAAGTTTCTCCAGGACCATGGTGACCATAAAACGTAAAGCTACATATGACATCAATGACTTATACAAACCAAAACTCAATTAATACAGTCTACAAACGGCATAAATTGCATGTGTGTGTAAACAGTGCAACACAAACAGTGCAGACAGGCAGTACAATACACACGACAGAACAATACTCTACATCAGGGGTCACCAACATGGTGCCCGCGAGCACCAGGTCGCCCGCAAGGACCACATGAGTAGCCCACGCGCCTGTTTTAAAAATAGCCCACCATAGCACCACTTACCAGTGAACTGCATCTATATTTTTCGTTGCTGTTCTTTTTTAAATCAGGCTCCCATTAATGTAAATTAGAAAATATAATTACTTATAAAGATTGATTAGAGATAAAGTGTGTGCTAAGATTGCGCCATCGCCTGCCTACTACTACTGTTAATCAGAAATGCAGTGAACCCAAACAGCATTAAAACCCACAGGAGATAACTGAGAGATTGGGAAGACTAAAATTGAACTCAGGAAGAAAGGGAAGAAATCAGAGAAAAAAAACAAAAGAGAGCTAAAACAGCGAGAGATGGTGATAGACAAAAAAAAGATAAGACATTAATGATCCTGCAGGCAGCAATGCTGCTGACAGAGAGACTAGGGCAGATGCAAAAACAATTACAAATTAAAATCAGCCATGCTGATGTAAGAGAAGGGGGTGGCTGTCATAAACGAACAGGCACCCGATGACATCACCAAGCAGAAAGACTGACCGGGACGAGAACAGGGTGAACCCATACCTAGATGGTGAAGACAGCTTGTCACTTGAAGAAAAGAAGACCGCGATAAATACATAACACATAGCTCGCATGGTAAATGCTTAATGATTAATTATTTTGAAATGTATAACCGCATAAAATGTAATAAAATGATGTAATGCTCATGCCCTCCTGGAGCGCCCAGGAAGGAAGTTAACCATGTATGATGTATGGCTTTGTTTAACAGATAGGGCATGTCTGCCGCAATTCTCCGACCGGCAGAAATGACGTGTATAACTGTCTGAAAGATCAAGGATAAACTTAGAGGAGCCTACGACTCATCTAGGCTTTAAAAGTAATAGTACTCCTCTCTTTCCTACAGAATATAATTACAAGTGTTGCATATTGCTATTTATCTGTTTCCTACCTTGTTCGATCATTGCTGATAATTATTGTGAGAAATCATTAGCATGATCAGTGTCTTCACATATACAGTATGAATAATATTAATTATAAATAATAACATAATTAAAGGTAAACTGAGCAAATTTGTTATTTCAGAAGTGAATACCAAACTGGTAGCTCTTCGCATTAATCGCTACACAAGAAGTAGCTCTCAGTTTCACAAAGGTTGGAGACCCCTGATCTACCGGTATATAAAAAAAATAACAGCGCCAAACAGTATAAGTGTATTAAAGTAACATATTAAAGCAGTTAAATAAGTGCAAAATTGAATAATGTATACAATAACAACTTAATGTTTATATTTCTTATTTACTGCCACCTTATAGTAACTGGTGATGTGGCAGCAAGAGAGTATACTTGGGTAAGAAAGTGAAAGGACCGAGAACAAGAAGCCCATCCTTTGCATTTTGTTGATTTTTCGTTTTTCTTTGAGGATGTAACAATGCCAGAAATAGGATTAACTGATTTAAAAACAGAATCATTTACACCTTAGGCTTCGGGCTAAGGACAGAGATGGAGAATTTAATTATCTTTAAGTAGCTGCCATTAGAGCATTGATAAGACCACAGAAGATTTGGCAGCAGGGAAGGCATCTATCTGTATAAGCAGACAAAGGTTCTTTGATGGTCATGGAAGATTAGCGTTTTAGTTATATTGTAAGGCTCATGAGTGTCAGAGAGCAGAACACTGAATTACAGGAAAGCAAACTGTGAAAAAATTTGATCTCAGACTTAATATCATACAATAACCAGAAAAAAATTAAAAGGTAGTATTGCCTCTAAATACACCTTAGAAAAAGCCTTAACGAGGCAGTTATTCACATGCAAGATATTAAAAAAAGATAGAGTTTAGTAAGTTAATCTCATTATTGTAAATTACATACAGGCCTTTGCCAGAGTAACAAGGTTTACAGATGCAGCTAAAGTCCAAGAGGGCGGTTTGATTAAGTACTGAATCTGTTGGTAAAATGTTATTTGAGGTAACCTGACGTATAGAGGCTCAGTCAAGTTTAAAGTCACGTTTGCTTAAAGTCTATTTCAGCGTCCTACAATTGGCACAGGTTAGACATTTTCACAAATGTTATGTAGCTTAAATCAAATACATTACAGTTGGCAGTAATTTACTACATTACAACTTTTAATGACGTTAAAGCCTTGTCTTGGTTCATAATTTTTTTTCTATGCTTAACTTTCTGTACATGTTGAACTCATTAAATATACATATGTTTATATCTGCAAATAATACATAGTAAACAAAACATTTTTTGGATAAAATTCTCACTCACCCGTTCCAGGTCAAAATCTGCCTGGGGCCGAACATCACTGGAGTTGAATGAGTGCGTCCATAGCACTATGCTGCACAGAACCGCCACAGCCAGCAACATGTTAAAGTGTAATCCAGGCTTTGTGTGTGTGTTTAACAAAGCAAATATCAGGCTGCAAAGATGTGAATACTCTTCCAGAAAACTGGGGCTTTATGTAGACAGCCAACAGTGGGAAGTGTTCATGACTTACAGGAGGCCAAACCCCCAAACCCAGGCCCATGCACGACTTCAAACTAATAAAAATGGGAACTCAGGTTACAACGCTTTCCCAAACATCTGTTGAAAATAATAAGTGTGCTTCAAATGCAAGAGCTGACTATCTTGTTTCTAAAGTGGTTTTAGGAACAAAATGTCTAGGAAATAGTAGGTACGATGGTGTGTTGATTATATTTCTAAGATGTGAAACCTGGCTAAAATAACATTTTGGGGGGGAATCCACAAACCAACCATAGGTCACATGACTACAAAACAGATGTGCAAAACAGTGGGCCACCAATTCTGTAAAATCTCAGAGTAAAGGAGGAACTAGAACTGTTTAGGAAACTAAAAGTACTAATTACAGAATGACTACATTTTAAAAGGGTTTTATAGTGATACTATGTGTTCTTTTAATAACAATTTTATAAATTAAAAACAGTTTATAGTTTATAAGTTAAAATAGTTAATACATTTAAAACAGTTTTAATTACAAAGAGCAAAATAAATGCATCAATAAAATATATTTTAGAATTTATTAAATTCAAGGTTACAAAAACAACACAGATGCCACTCACTTTGGTTTACTTTCTCAAGTACAAACACTTTTAAACAAACAAACAAAAAAGGTGGAAATAAATGACAAAAAATATTATTTACACATGCATTACGGTACGTGTTATTAAACCTTTCATTTTACCGTGAAGTTACGTCTCAATTAAAATAATCTAATCAAGTAACTTCATCTAATGTTTTATGGAACTGAACTCAATTGTAAAGTTCCAAAACCTTCAAAATGACCAGAATAACATTAATGCCATTTGTTGAAAATAAATTTCAGAAGAACATTTTAATAGAGAAAGTGCCTTTATTATGAAAACGAAAAAAATAGTGTAATATATGCAAGCTTTTAACCTACTATTAACCTTTTTTAAGAACGTCACTTCTATAAAAAGTTCCCATTTATTTCAATTCCAGGTAAATGAATCCGATATTTGGTGAAAAAGCTTATCAAACCCAGTGACAATGTCCCAAATGTTTTACTATGGTGCTAGCAGTAAAACACACACGCACACAAAAAAACCAGAGTCTGAATTTAATGAGAGCGAGTTCTTTTAAAATGTGCCTGAATCTCTTCCAGTGTTTTGCCTTTAGTCTCTGGGACAAAGAAGGCAGTGAAGATGACGTTAATGGCACAGAAACATGAGAACATCCAGAACGTCCCTGCACTGGTTATGAGATCCTGTTGGAATAGAAATTAAATATCATGTCCAAGTCATCCATTTCAACAGCCACATTAACTGTAGGGGTGTTTCCCAAACGACAACAATCAGAACACAACGCACTGGTAATCTCTGGAATCTGAGTGGTCAGAAAGTGTTGATTAATTCTAAGTTCTTAGAATTAATTAAGTCAAATCACAGCCCCCTTGAAAGTTATCAGCTTCATCTGCATCCAGCCAGTATTATTATTACACAGTAGGAAAGTCTTAAAGTCAAAAGTCATTTTATAAGTTCTAGTCAGTAGAAATAAAGTAAGTATTCAAACACTAGTACTTGATAAAAAGACCTTTTGCTGTAATAACAGCTTTACATCTGTGGGGTCCTATCAGTCCCATAAGTTCCTAAACAGTTTTGCACATTGGAAGTGGCACATTGGCCCACTCCTCCTGGCAGACTTGCTTGAGGTTTTTCACATTGGTTGTTGACTATCAATTTCAAACAAGGCCACAGATTGTTAATGGGATTCGATAGGACTTCAACATGACCAATGTATAACATTCACCTCTTCGTTTGTTATGCACTCCTTTGCTGCGTTGGCCTTGTCTTTGGGACCACTGTTCTGCAGAATAGTTTTTCAATGCTTTTTTCTTTAGCAGACTTAGCGGTTTCTCTCGTAGTTTCCCCTGTATTATGCCTCATCAATTTTAAAAGTGCCATCGGAAACACGTTACACACAAGTTGTCATGTTTCTTTAGGGTATTTCTGAAATGTCTGTAACATGTTTGGGCTAAAATATTTTTGTCTTGTGAAAAACAGCTCTGTTCACAGCGACTTATTTTGGCGCTCGTCCCAACCATAACCTCTGAGGCCAAAAATACATTATGTGGTTATTCTTGTCTAATTTATTATAATAATATGCACTTTTGACTGTTTTTATTTTTATTTGTAATTTTTTTTAATGGTGCTATTTTTGTCTTACAGTCTGCTTTACACCGACATTCAAAAATACAAAATAACCAATAAAACATTAGAGTATAGTTATAGCTGGTATAGCTAAAAACTATAGCTGATCTAGCATAGCCATTGAGCTCCAATGTATTAGTGGTTATATTTGTGACACATTTTAAAACTCAGACCATGTAGAACAAAACAAAAAAAGCTTTTCTGAGCTGGCAGACAGCAGAACCCTAAATACATGCCAAAAAATCTTATCCAATTTCCCCTTGAACACAAAGCTCAGTTCCTGAAAAGCAAATGTGTCCCCACAACAACATGCAGCTTGGCCTCATTGTTTCCCAGTTATTCAATGTTTTCTTGCCAGTTACCAAAACCATCATTAAATATGCGTGAAATAGTGGTCTGATGGCCTTAAATCTCAGGCTCTCTCTCACTCTCAGATGCTGTATTATGCAGCTCGTGTAGAGTGAATATTGGCCTCACTTTGTCTTGCTCTACTACTCTTGGTTTATTTTTTGTCTTGTCTTTTGAAGGAAACTCTAGTCAAGGTGATGCTTGAGTGGTATAATGCAAATTCCTCTTCCTTACTATCGATCCAAGAATTCTTACTGTGATGCCAATCCTCTTACATATAATTTTATCTTATCTTTTACTGAGACACAGATATTGACATTTATATTGAACATCTGGAAACTGTAAGGTTGAGTAATTATGCCAGCAATACTATATTCTTTTAGTTCCGTTTAAATATTTCTATTTGGATTTTGAAAATTTACAATAGAGAAACTTGTGCTCGCTATAAAAATTTGTTATTTAATCAAATATGGCCAATTCAAGGAGGGATGAATATTTTTAAGACACACTCCAACATAATCCAAGCCTCATAATACAAAGATTAAACATGTGATATCATTTAACAAAGAAAGAAATGCAATCAGTGATATGGAAAAGCATTTTGTATAAGTACAAAATATTTAAATATTATTTAAAAACTTTCTAAAAGGTGTAAATAAGTGTCAGCTGGAGAAAATTACATTTCTGAGATGCTACTATCTACTGATTATTTCCCTAAAAAATAGTCACAATGGATTTACTTCCTACTCTATAATTAATACCCTAAGATTACATCACTGTCAACCATTGTTTACTGCTTACTGTTCATATTGCACTGATAATTGCCGGTTATCATTTAATTGTTTAACATACGGAGACACTTACTGTAAGATTCTTGAAGGTTTTGGTGACGATAAAGGCACAGGTCCAGTTAGTGAGTACACACGCAGCGCTTCCAAGCCCTCGCGCTTTGGTGGGAAAAATCTCAGACATCACAAGCCATGGTATTGGCCCCCAACCCAGTGCAAAACCTGACACACACACACACACACACACACACACACACACACACACACACACACACACACACACACACACACACA
>JAOUQX010000022.1:6468567-6480513 GCA_028566295.1 Liobagrus marginatus
CATATATATACTATATAGAACTATATATACTGTATATACACACTATATAGAATATATATACGGTATATATACACTATATATAGATATATATGTATATACACTCATATATATATATATATACATACACACACATACATACAGTCCCCCTTCCTATGCTTCATAGACCCAATTCGTATTTCTTTCAGTGAAATGTGGTATTTTCTGTAAAGCTTAAAAGTGCCACACAAATCCAACTGAATTTAAGAACTTCTGCCTAAATAAACAGACAGCAAGTCTTATTATTTATTACCTCGAAATAGAAGCGAAGCATCAAAGCCAGAGCTCCAAAGCAGCATCCCGGTCCCACCTGCTGAGTGTAGACACTTTTGTCTGGGTACAGACCCTTCTGTTCTTTCATTTTTTGTAACTGAAGCAAAAAGAGGACCAAGTTTGTGTTTTTTGCAACTTCATGATGGACCGTATTTAAAAGCAATGCATGGAATAAAAATTTGTTTTTTAAAAAATCACTGCATGTATAAAGAAAGTGTCTACAACACTCCCAGTAACAGTCAAATGGTCTGTTTTTTAATGTATCATGTCATTATTTTTTACGAGGGTTTTTTAGGAGAAATGTTTGCACCAGTCATTTTGCCTCACAACAACACTTGGCTAGTTTTTAGTTGTTAGCCAAACTTTTCTTGTTGATATTAAAATCAGGACGTCCAAAAATGTTTGACATATAGGCAGTTCTCATTCTCAGCAACCTGAATGAAAGAGATGCCTCCACATTGGTAGCGTTAAAACTGCCATTGTTATTTTCTCTCTTACCCATTTGACCGTGATCATGAGCACAGCGGTACCAATGGGGCCGGAGTAGATGCCGTAGCCCCAGCGGTCCTGGTATATTCTCACAGCAGAAGTAAGCACTCCAAACATGGTGAGTGTGGAACGCTTAGGCTCTTCAAAATCCCCTAAAGCTGTCGGAGTGTGTTAGAAAGGAAAATGAGTACACACTCTTCACACGCCATGCCGGAATCCCAGACATAAACACACGTCATATTGTTAGCATGACTCGCAAAAATTAATATTCACTCTGCAGAGCGATTCGCCAGATTCTGAGGAACTGTAGGACTTTTAAATGACTCAGGCTATAGTACCAAACATTTACCAAGTACAGCAGTATCTAATATATTTATTAAGATCTACTGCATTAATCTTTTCACCATTTTGAACATATTACAAAAAAAGGAGTTCAGGTTCTCAGATCTTTAGACTTACCTAATAATGTAACCCATATCGAGACTGATGTACCATAAACGCTGAAGTACTCCAAAATCTCATATTTCATGAAGCATAGAACAGACAGGCCTGGTCCATCACATGCATGATAAATCTAAAAGATAGAAAGCTTTTAAATATTTTATACAAGAGCCTATGCTTTTATTTCTGAACTCGACATGTATTTACTTACCATTACGCTAAATTAAAATGGCAAAGGAGTGTATAAAAATCAATATTCAGTCCTGTACTACTGTAGCCCATTTAAACAGAAATTATACAACACTCCAATGTCATATGCTGAAAGGTCAGTGATGTCCGCTGGGATTAGTAGACGCAAAATGTAATATCTAAGTTTAGCATATTCGTGTTAAAAAATCTTTATAGCCAATTAGGTAGAATATACAGACACCATCACTTCAAGATAAATATATCATGTTCCTGTGTAAGCTGTACTGTATACAAAATGTTATTATATGCAAATGAAATGCTATATATTTTACACTATGAAGCAAATAACTACTGGTAACGTAATAAGTGCGCGTTAATAGGATTAAAGGCTATAGGACTCTTACCGATGTAAAAAACATCGTAAAGAAGTAGACCATGGCTTCCATGTGGAAGCCTCTTTTTGTGGCAACACTGGCTGCAGGCAGAAACACCAAACTGCTGATGGTAGGCAGCAACATCTTAGCAATAAAGGCTCCCATTTTCCTTGATATAAAGCAGCCTGTGAAGCTCTGACCCAAGCTCCAGAGAATTTCCGCATGTGAGTTTCCCAGGCCGATAAATTTGGAGAAGTGGCAGAGATTGGAGATCTGTCCCTCTGCACACACACACACACACACACGTGCGCGCAGGCCTACAGCTGACTCTTCTGAGGACTTTTAAAATTTAAATGGCTCAGAGAGCAGCAGAAGGGCCTATATGTTCTCTATCATCAACAGAGCAGCTGTTGGTATACAGCAGTCTGCGAGGCCACACCATCTCCTGCTCCCACTATGTCACACATTTTTTAAATTAAAGAAAGTAAGTAGGAGTGACACCAAGCAGACATGCTTATACGGTAACACATTTTGAGAGTTACAGCATTTTAACACAGCCAAAATATCATTCAGGTGCTCTACACCAACTATTTCGAGGCTTCTTCATGATTAATGCTTTCATTTTAAAATGCATTCCTTCATTTTCTGCTTCATTGGGCAGTATAAGCAGTCTTAGTCCTGATCCTTACGGGTGAGCCAATCCTCAGCAGTGGCTATAGAAACAACTGTGTTTTTTTCAATTACTGACGTTGGCCACACAAGTCTACTAACTAATTCTCAGCACCTGTATGCGTCACTGCTGCTCGTTTGACGTGAATGTGGTTTAAAGGGCTTAAAGAATGATTTGTTTAGAGAAGCAAGAGGATAGGGTCTGGTAGATCTACACAGGAGATTTGGATGAACGGTGAAAGAACGACCATATTTTAACCTGTCTAGCTTTTATGTGGTTGAATCATCATTAGAAGGCATATTTTCAGCAAATGTAGTTAATAACGGTTGACTTGTTCGGCCAAAGCAGTAGTATGTTTACAATCCTATTGCTTATACCATTTATTCAAATCTCAAATCGTCCATATCCACACCCATTCTCGCTTAGATAACAACGATAGTCATATACATCATTAATAATACAGAATTCCATAGTAAGTGTACTAGCAATACATTGCCCAAGAATTATTTGCTAATACAGCGTCTCAAAAAGTAAAAATGACTGCCTTTCAGAACGTTTAACTATGCCAAATGATTAAAACAGCGCTCTGACACACTGTGCTGTCAAGTCCCTTTAGACGTCTTCATTTTGCATTTTTCATATAATTCAAATTCTGCTTCCACGCAGGAATTCCCATAAGTACGAAAGCGTTCTAAATTTGTTGCTTCAAGAGAGAGAGAATACAGCTCATGTGGTTCCTCACAGTTGCCCTCTACCCCTCTGCACTCAGCTGTCACACCTGCCTTTGGGATACAAAGAGTACAGTGTTACGAGGCTGTATGTTCCACGCCTCACATTCCCTAAGCAGCTTTCTAATTCTATCTCTCAATAAAATAGTTTGCTTTTTGAGGTCTATGGACAAGATTATGTTGTTTTGCTTTTGGCCTTGTAACTATTTTGTTTGTACATACTGTAGGCTGCCTTTCATTTGAAATACATCATTCCTACATCCTGTATTTACTTGTTAGCTCATTCTATCAACTAAAAGAACATGTGCCATGAATAAATGGTATTTAAATTTGGTCTGACTGCTGCATTATGGGAAAAACACTTCAAAAACAACAGTCAATTAGGGTTTCAGCTGCTTCCCTGCATGCATTACTGTAACACGGGGTCAAAATATAAAATGTGCCTGAAGGTTTTATGGTGCTCAGGTGTTGTATTTTACCTTGTTTTTAAATCACGGTAGAAACGGTATACAGTTTTTTTACCCACACATTTCCTACATGCTATTAATCACAAATAATCATAATCATTTATAAATATAATCATTTTAAATGATTAGGGTTATATTTTAAATGTGTTGAAAATTCTGTTATTAATCAGAGAACATTTTACACATATTTAAAATGAATATAATAATACATTTAGTTAGTCTTAGAATAGATAAACTGAATGTCGGAGTTTTGCCAGTACCCAACCCAACAACACTCGCATTAAGGTTAAAGAAAACTCTCGTGTATTTCCTGTTGGGTCTTTAAAACCAAAGGTCCAAAGTGCATTTTTAATACACAACACCTCAGTTTCACAGTGCAGGCTTCACGCCCACACCCACACTCCATGTTGTTTGCAGCCTCATAATTCTGGGGTTTTTAAAAGAGGAACCATTTCTCCAGACTTGCAGACTGTGCAAATCTCCTGAACTGTGTCTATCACTATACAGATCTGCGGTCTGAGAACGGTGCTTGATTGAGCTTTTAGTGTAGCAGAGCGTCCCTAATGCACAGAGCAGACACACGGGCAAACGAGAGAACATGTGGTCTTTATATATATGCGTCACACACAGGCACGGTGGTCTCAGTTATCAGCCTTGACTGGCCAGGCCCTTTCTGCCTCCATCCCTTTTAGGCTCCGTTTAAGTAATAAATGACTTATTTCCTAACATATACTCTTTATATATTTCTATACCTATGTAATTATAGGCACATGGACCATTATTGATTTCTTTTACCATTTAGTTTGAATAAATATAAATCTAACATATACCTATAATATTTTGTTTCCACCTTTTCTTCATTAACTTTTGTCTCTTCAGGTTTTTCTGTCATCTTTGCTGGCTTAAAATGAATGGAGCCCTTCTGCTCTCTAGCCATGTGGCCAGATGTAATGAATGGGTCTGGAAGCGAGCAGTCATGGGTAGGGGTAGCATACAGATTAAATGTTAGCAGGAGGCTGGGAAGAGCCTGATATGAGACAGAGGGGCCAAGAAAAGGGGGTTGCGATGGACTGCTGCGATGTAAAGGGTTGTTCAAGGCCTAGAGATGGAGGGGAGGGGTGTTGATCTGTGGGGAAAAGACGACTTCCTCCTGTCTGTCTGCGATCCGAGCCCAGTCTGGAAGAGTCTCGTGGGGCCAAGGCTGTGCTTCACAGCTCAGCAGTAGTAGCAGCCTTTAAGCTTGGCACTAGCTGGAATAGTGCTTTTCATGTGGGCGTTCCCTACACTGCCACTCTTTGGCTAGAAGCGGAGAGTGAGGGTGGGCGGGTGGATTGGCAGTGGGGATGGGAGGGAAAGGGGGAGAGAGGAGAGAGAAAGGAGGGGGTGAGAATAGGGATGCAGATGTACACCTTACCTTCCTCACAAGACACATCCTCAGAGCACACTGTTACAGACTAATACTGCCACCACCAACACCACCAGCACCCACACACTGCCCAGCCACTTCTCAGCTCCACTACAGCCTGAGGACTGCAGGTAGGTACATAGGTAAATATTTACTGACTGTGTTTGTGTTTGCCCATGTATATTAACGATAGAACTTTTTAAATAGAGACAAGGAAACTAGACAGAGTAGAAAATTGATCCACGGTAAAACAAACCCAAATAACGATGGTTGATATTTCATTAACATTGCATTGCTGATTTAAAAGATTGTATTCAAGCAGGGATTTCTGAAACATGATGTCCTGTTTATGTGGGTACAGGGTGATGTCATTTAGTACATTTAATATTAAATACTGAGGAAATTTCCAGAAGGTCTAAATCAAGGTAAAATTCTTGATTTGAAGTATGCCACTGCGTTAGTGATGAATAATTAATGCTGTGCCTTTTCTTTGTAATTTGTACATTTTTACTTGATGGGGTTTGTGGCCTAAACTGAACTTACATAATTGTATTTATTTATGTGTTTGTATATTTCAATGGCAAATTACTGAAAGGGTGAAATAAATGGTTTAAACATTTCAAGATTTTTACTCCACATCTGCCGTGGCCCTAAGGAGTGTCATTTGTGATTAAAAACAACAGTTCAGGTTATAGACTAGACACATTTTGCTCTTAGTAATGAATAGCAGGAAACTTTAAGAAAGGCTTAGAAACGAGATATTACAATTAAAAGTGAAATAACTAATTTGTTACATAGTTCATTCGAGATATGTTTTTATACAATCTATAGTTTACTATGGATTATGGGAAGTAGTTTACTCTGTGAATTTTTATCCTATAATACTTACCTTCTAGACTTAACATACATTGTAAAATCTTGAGGGAAACTGTGAAACAATTAAATCTTTTACATATTTTAAATAACCTGTGTACAAATGAGCCATTTGATTCATAATCATGGAGCTCCCTTGTTGTCCTTTTGTTGCCATGAGAGGTTTATGAACATGGTGAAAGTTTATTCCTGTATCTTGTCCTGTATCAATCACTTGCTTACTAGTAATTGACAAATTATGTTTTTATTACACTTGTGAATTTCACCCTTTGGGGCTGCAGAATTAAGCAAGGTGCTGAAAAACAAGGAAACACTGCACTAAACCTGGTGAGAAGCAACTCTCCCAGAAAAGGATGAGTCTGCTTCTTTCAGCCTCCAGGCCAGGGCTTGCTTCCCTTAAGGGAATGGTCCTGCTGTCTGTCTGCTGCCAGGAAAAAACACCTCCCCTTTCCCTGAGTGGAGGCCCAAGAGGGGATCGGGGGATCCTGTGTTTACACTCCTCTATGGACGAAGGAGCTCAGAGGAGGAAGGTCTGTCTCAGTGGCCGTGAGTTTGCTTCGCGGATCTGTGGGAGACTGGTGTTTTGGTGAATTGGCTGAACTCCAGCTGTGTCTGGGCTGGATAATGAACTCCAGGTGTTCCTGTGGGTAGTTTAAGACACCTGCCACAGATATTTAGTGCCAGAAAAAGCCAGACTGCAAACTGAGCTAGACGATCTGTTTGCTTATTTTAAGGAATCAACCTAAATGAAGCCACAGGCCTGATGGGAAGACTGCAGTTGTTTGAAAGTAGGCATAGGAGGTTTTTCCTCCAAAAAATGACAACAGTTTGTCTACTGATAAAACTAGTCATGGCTCATTGCAATAATTAGATATTGGCATGATGCAAATTCTCAGGTAACTCTTGCAGGTTTCATGTAAGCCTATTGTCGTATGCTTATCTCATTCAACCCTGTCCTGCAAGGGTAGGAATTATACCACAGGCACACTGAATTTACAGGACTGAGTTTTCGGACACTTGCTTGCCAATTGTCAAGTAATAGAACTAATTTTGCTGCTGTTCTGGAGACAGTCATTTTCCTTTTCCCCTATTTCCCCACCCTCAGGATGAAGACCTGGTCAAGGGCCCAGTGTGCAGAATGCTCTGTGGTCCTCCTGGGTCTGATAACACTGGTATTTTCTTTAGGGAACATCTCAAGTAGAGTACAGGTTGGTTATGGGCTTATATCTTTATTTCTTTGCATTGTAAAGATTAATTAGTTTCCTAAAATGCTAATGATTTTAGCAGAATATAGGTTTTTAAAGGTTGTATATAGCACAAATGCTGGCTTCCAATGTTTACTTGCTTCCTGAACAGACTCTTTGTTTGTGGCAGGATGAGGGTGTAGCCTCTAACAGTCTGGAAGACGGACTCGAGGTGACTACTTATTGGTGGGGAGAATGGGCAAAGTGGACAGCTTGTACACGCACTTGTGGCGGGGGGGTTATGTCTCAGGAGAGACACTGTCTTAAGCAAAGGTCAGCAGAAACATTACCTTAAATAGAATTGTAAAACACTGTCTGCTGAATTGTATGGGTAATGTGATTTGTATGCACTTCACAAAAGCGATGTTTAAAATTGATCAGAGATGCTTAAAATTCAATTTAATCTCATCATACCCATCTAATTCATTTAAAGAAAGAGAACAACATCTGGCAAGGACAACATGACATGCACAGGGAGTGCAAAAAGGTACCATCTCTGTAATATAAAGGTTAGTTCATTTAATAATATATTTTCCTTTGAAACACAATATGCATTGTACCCCAAGAATATTATAGACACCCCAATCGGCAGCATAAGCGGGCTGATGATTAAACCTAACTAACTGGAATATCAATAAGTAAATGACCTTCCCATCATTTCATATCTTCTTCTTTTACTTTCCGCCACAGTGCATCATCAGTCTCCATACCAATTTGTCCTTTGCATCTGTCTCTGTTAAACCACCCACCTGCATGTCTTCTCTCAAAACATCCATAAACCTTCTCCTTGGCCTTTCGCTTTTCCTCCTGCCTGTCAGCTCCATCCTCAGCATTCTCCTACGGATATATCCCATGTAGATCTTCTGCACATCACCGAATCATCTCTCACCTTGTCTCAAAAACATCTTACCTGCATGGTGTATCTTATAAACTCACTATTAATCCTGTCCATCTTTGTCACTCTCGATGAAAATCGCAGCATCTTCAACTCTGTAACCTTCAGCTCTGTCTCTTGTTTTTCTGACAACACCACTGTCTCTAAACCATACAAACAGCCAAGTGATATGGCCATCCAGTCTCAACTGAGTCTGGATTGTGATTTTTTTAGGAATGCCCCTCAACTGGAAGAAGTTTCCGAGAGGAACAGTGCTGGTCATTTAACTCGCAGCTGTTTAATGGA
The DNA here is from genome assembly GCA_028566295.1 of Liobagrus marginatus. NCBI lineage: Eukaryota > Metazoa > Chordata > Actinopteri > Siluriformes > Amblycipitidae > Liobagrus > Liobagrus marginatus. The sequence continues at coordinate 6,476,937 of JAOUQX010000022.1, forward strand.
AAGTACTACCACTGGAAACCTCTTTACCCAGGTACTTGTCATGTGAATGAGTACACATTTTCCAAATGCATGCTTGAGCTTGAAACTAACACACCCTTTGTTATTCTATAGATGACTACGTTCATATCTCCAGTAATCCCTGTGACCTTCATTGCTCTACTTCAGATGGTCATAGGCAGCTCATGGTACCAGCCCGTGATGGAACGTCCTGCAAATATAGCAATTATCGAGGAGTTTGTGTAAATGGCAGGTGTGAGGTAACTATAGAGTATAAGATGTTACTCAACAGTGTGTTTCAATAAGCAGGACATATACAAGAATTATTCAGGAACATCCCTTCAAAGCTCTGTTTATCTAAATACGGGTCTATCAAGTAGATTTCTATGGAAACATGTTTCATTGTGGTATGTCTCTATGCAGCCTATTGGATGTGATGGGATCCTCTTCTCCCCTAACACACTGGATAAGTGTGGAGTGTGTCAAGGAAATGGAAGCAGCTGTAGTAGGGTAACTGGTAACTTTCGGCGTGGATCCTCCAGCCTTGGTAAGGATACCCATATTCATAATTTTGTATAAAAGGAAATCCTTCACAACGATGAAGCTTTGAAGACATTTTCTTTCTTTTTCCAGGATATTCTTTTATTATCCAGATCCCTGAGGGCTCATGGGACATTCAAATTATTGAGAGAAAGAAGTCTGCAGATATACTGGGTGTGCACCTATAAAACCAGAAACATTTTGTACAAATTATTATAATATGATGATGCCTAATATAGGTTGTAATCAAAGTGTGTTGTTTCTAAGCTTTAAAGCACGGAAAATAAAACAGAATTTAGTTTATTTTCAAAATATCACGACTACTGAACAAAGTTTGAATAGACTTCTTTGTTTTACAGCTGTGACCGATCAAGCAGGAAACTTCTTCTTTAATGGGGCCTACAAGGTCGACAGCCCTCAGAACTTCCATGTGGCAGGCACTATCTTCAAGTACCGGAGGCCCACCGATGTGTATGAGACGGGGATTGAGTACATCGTGGCGAAAGGGCCCATCAATCAGCCCATCAATGTTCTGGTACTGTAGCTGCGGTCCTTCCTCCCGCCGCCAAGGGCCCCTGGGTAATCTCACTTGGCTAGCTGACCCTGCCTTTGACTTAATGTGGGCTGCAGGAGCCATGGCTCATACTGGAAAAGCTGTAACAATGTCATACATCCCCCCTCTAGCAATGGTCCTAAAAGGCAATCATATACTGGCATATGAAATGACCCCAAAGTGACATAAATAGGTGACCCGTACTGGTAAAAACTGCTGTGGCATTTTCATAGTGTCTTCTAAATGGATAGTGGCGCTCCTGTTAATGGTTGGTTTGAATAACATCAGAGGACTATACATGATGAGAATTTATTCGTGTACATTTATTAAACATATCCACACATTTACGGAACCCGAGTTTCCCATTTTAATTTATGCGTTACTTGTCTTCTACTTATCTCCTGTCTTCCAAGGTTTGGAACCAGAATGGTCGTAACCCTTATATCACCTACGAGTACACAGTTGTGCGTGACCCTCATACTCCAATCTCCCAGCCACCCATGTACACAGGCTCAGATGGAATGACCAGCCAACAAGTCTCCATGGAGATCGTCAATACGTCACCCCACAATGAGAGTGTGAATGACAAGGCTATTCCAGAGACACAGAGGAAGCAGGTGAAGATACAGAACATCGGGCCTGCTGCAGTGGATAAGCTTGGTGAAGAGACCAATGAAGTTTATGAGGACACAGCAGCTGTAGACTGCGATCAGGATGCCCCAACACCTCCACATTATCCAGGTAGGAGACAAGTATAATATTTAGTTACTCAAATGACAACGATCTGTCATGCAAGTGTGAACGTTTAAAGTGGCAAACAATTTCTTCCCATATTTTTTGATCAACCATTCAGTAGTAATAAAAACTAGATTCATCGTAAATTATTGATGACCATACTACTAATGGAGGATTTATAGATATAGTTCAGCTGAAGACTGTGAACTTCTTTATGATGCATAAGCTGTCGTACAAACATTTGTTTGCCTATAAAGAAACTTATATAGACAATTACATCCATTTGTTATTAAACATCATATTTCAGATGTAGTTTCATTCTAAATTAACCTCCACAATTCTGGAAATACTTTACAATAGATTTTGGAGCATGCCTGTGTAGATTTGTTTATTCATCCGTGAAAGCATTAGGAAGTTCAGGCACTCGTGTCAGGTGTGGAGGTCTGTGTGCATCATGGTGCTCGCTTTTGCACAGGCGCATTGTCATGCTGGAGCAGTGTTTGGGCCTCTTAGCTACAGAGAAGGAATACTGTAATGCTACAACATTCAAAGACATTATAGACAACTGTGGCCTTCCAGTTTTGAGGGTACATTATGGTTTAGTATGCTGTTAAGACGTTCACAATCCTAATGTAGCTCTTGCATGCTGAACTAGTGATTTAGTGCCTGTTTTCCCGAATCCCATCTGCATGTTGTTAATAAAGAACCATCTCAGTTCCTCACTGACTCATGATGCCAGCTACCACAACCACATTGAAAACAGGGCTTCTGTGATTCTAAGGTGGTCCTCTGAAATGCCAGTTCCAGTTTCGAAAAATGTTTTGTAGTAATTTTTTTAGCCAGTCATTTTAGGTCTTCCTTCAGTTACTTTTGTATCTTCAAGCTTATAGTAATAATTCCCTGTATTCCTGATGCATGTTCTTTATGACTTTTTGTCTGTAAAGATGGAAATAGCAGCTGGCCGAGTAGAGTGGTAGCCCCTGGCAGTGCGCCAGCAAGCAGACCTGCAGATGAGATGGTGGATTCTGCAAATTTCATATGGAGGATGTTTCTTGCACGTTGCACATTACAAGTTAACATTTCTACAAATCAGCTTCTTAGTGAGAGAGAAAGCCTTATCTCTGAAGCAGAGCCAGCTGAGAGTGACTACATCAGCTCAGAGCAAGGGAACCTCAATGGTTCATTTCTTGAGTTCTCACTGGGCCGTCGGCAGAATGACACAGCAGATCTTCTCCAGAACAGGACACTGATTACCAGCTTGAGGAATGGCAGTCGTTCTAATCGCACGAGGTAAACCGATTTGGAAATCAAGTATCATTTTGGGCATGATTCAAATCGTATCCAGTTACTTTAGGGATATGACAGGGAGGACAGGGGTCTCCAAACTTTTAGAAATTGAGAGCCACTTCTTGGGTAGCGATTAATGCGAAGAGCTACCAGTTTAGTATTCACTTCTGAAATAACAAATTTGCTCAATTTACCTTGTTTTGTGCTATTAGGGGTCAAGCCCCGCAATCCACAAGTGTTTATTTATCAAAATTCATACATACTTTGTTTACAGATATACTGTAATTGATACAATGGCTACAAATTGGGCTTGACCCCAATAATTGCTGCTTGCAGCTATATTTATTTATAATGAATGTTATTCATATATGTGAAGATGCTGATCATATTAATGATTTCTCACAATAATTATCAGCAATGATCGAACAAGGTAGGAAACAGATAAATAGCAATATGCAACACTTT
>JAOUQX010000022.1:6481826-6491859 GCA_028566295.1 Liobagrus marginatus
AGCGGTGGAAAAAAATCTGCAGAATAGCCGCACCTTTGTATGAGCCGCATGGTTCAAAACCTATGAAAAAAGTAGCGCCTTATAATCCAGAATTTACGGTAGATAATTCACCTATGCCCAATCACGTGTTTGAATTCCCTGGGATCCCCCCGGGATTTGGCGTACCCGGGGAAAACCAGCGCAAGCACGGGTGCATGCAAACTCCACACAGAAACACCCTGTGTGGGAATCCCTACAGGATTAACAATCACATTTTACTTTTATTTCACAATTTTCTATATCTGATATTCAGGCAATAATATAAATTTGTAGTGGCTAATTATCACTTGGTTGGTTACAAATGTAAATGTTGAAATGACTGTTATTGATCTAGCCTTGAGATATAACCACTGATGCCATGATCCCAATCTCACAGGAGTCAACAGAGGGCTACGGGGAAGAACAAACTAACTTCTTCAGATATGTATCGGTGGAAACTGTCTTCCCAGGAACCATGCAGTATGACATGCTCAATAGGTAATCACCAGTATTTTAATATTAAAAATGTTTTTGGGAAAGCTGGGTTCATGGGTTTTGCTGCCATTTAAATGTTATTTGCTATTTTATTTTGATAATAGGTGTAACAAAGTCCTTCGCTATGTGTGTACGATATGATGGTGTTGAAGTGGATGACTCTTACTGTGATGCTTTGACTCGTCCTGAACCGGTGCATGATTTCTGCATTGGAAGGGAGTGCAAACCAAGGCATGTGTGCCCTCCTAAGTAAAATATCCACCGTAATACAATTAGGGTACTCTTTATTAAACTACACTGCTGTGGCAAATTCTTTATAGGGTTTCTTATTTGTATGATAAGAATGTTCAATCAATTTTTCAATAGTTTCTCACATCAGGGACTAAATATAAAGGAAAGCTACTCTTGCTTAATATTTCTGGCATATTAAATTACACCTTTTTATTCTTGCAGGTGGGAGGCCAGTAGTTGGAGTGAGTGCTCACGGACCTGTGGTGAGGGTTTTCAGTTTCGGCTAGTACGTTGCTGGAAGATGCTGGCCCCTGGACTGGATAGTTCAGTCTACAGTGATCTATGCACGGATGCTGAGTTAGAGCGCCCCCCAGAGCGACGACCCTGCAAGAGCCCCACCTGTGGCCCACAGTGGGAGATGGCTGAGTGGTTAGAGGTGGTTCAGCAATGACTTATCTTTTTTTTTTTAATTTATAAAATTTTTTAATTTACTGCTAACAAAGTTAACAGTTGAATTGTCTATGATTACATGACATTCTTTTACATTTAAATCTAATGGATCTTGAATACAGAAGGCTACTGTAGGCGCTGTTCCTGTGTGCTTGCATGATTTAAAGAAAGCTTGTTTTTTGTTTGGACCAGTAATACATTTAGATTGGTAATGACAGTATGTATAGGTATCATTTACCCTTTTTGTACAGTGTCCAGCAAAATGTGGCTACAGAGGTTTAGTGACTCGTGAGGTCAGGTGCTCAGATGAAGTCAGGCCATGTGATGAGACAACGCAGCCACCATCATCCAAGAACTGCACGGGTCCTCCCTGTGATCGCCAGTGGACAGTCTCAATGTGGGGCCCGGTAAGCTTCACAAAACTGCAGGCGAACATAAATCATCAGCATTGCATTCAGATACTTTCATTTCCACTGAAATCTTTTTAACATGATCAGTTTAATAAACTAGTTACACTGAAATCTTTTTAACATGATCAGTTTAATAAACTGGTTACGAATCAAAGATGTATAGAATATTGCTGAGTGTTTGTAAATGATATCCAGTGCTCAGGTCCATGTGGACACGGGAAGATGGTACGACATGTGTACTGCAAAACCCCAGAGGGCCGTGTGGTGCCTGAGTCTCAGTGTTCCCTAGAGAATAAACCATTGGCCACTCATCCCTGTGGAGATAAAGAATGCCCACCACACTGGCTGGTTCAAGACTGGGAAAGGGTAAGCAGCCGAACATCAAGTTCAAGTAAACTAAGCTTTAATGAGTTTTGGGGCTTTGTCCAAATGTCAATTTGGGTTTATATCCATAAATTGTGGGCTACCGCCTAAATTCTTTCTTCCCTTGTTTGTTAAGATGGAGCGCTCATTAGTGTAATCAGGTTGTGTTTTGCAGAGTTGGAACAAATACTTTTAGACATTCTCAAGAAACTTTGGGAAGCCAAAATTGCATAGATAAATGGCAAATGATTCATTATGGGTTATAGTCAGAGGTGTATGCCTTTTCTCAAAGTAAACTTCTCACCTCAGTGCAACACAACATGTGGACGTGGCATAAAGAGAAGGACTGTACTATGCGTCGGCATCACCGGTGGAAAATTTCAAATCCATGAGGATGATGAATGTGATGCTAGCAAGCGACCAGATGATGAGGACACTTGCTTTGAGAGGCCTTGTTTCAAGTGGTATACAACACCTTGGTCTGAGGTAGCGGCATGTTTTAACTGGGAATATGGATGTGTATACAGTATATAAAGTGTGAATAGATATACAGGGGTTGGACAATGAAACTGAAAGACTTGTTTTTTTTTTTTAACCAAAATCATTTTTGGATGTCTAGAATCATTTTGCCAATAGAGCATCAATTTGTCTTGGGAATGATCGATACCAGTCCTGCACAGTGGCCGGACGGATTTAGAGTCAATCCCCTTGCAGTACAGTGACCAGGTCACTACGTGATGCTGGTGGAGGAAAACACTTCCTGACTCGCTCCTCCAAAACATCCCAAAGGTGTTCAATAATATTCAGATATGGGGGCTGTGCCGTGTCTTATTTATCCAATCCTTATCACCCTGAAACACGACACCACCTTCAGGGTACAATGTTCGAACCATGCACATGGGCCTCTAGAATGGACTGGTCGTCCTTGGCAGTGGCACGCTCATGTAGCACAAGTATTGGGATCAGGGAGAGTCATTATATTGCCGCTCAAACTATCACCAATCCACCCCTTGCTTCACTCTGGGCATGCAACAGTCCAGGTGGTAAGTTTCTTTGTAACTTCTCCACACCGTAACTCTCCCGTATGTGGGAAAGACAGTGAAGGCAGACTCATCAGAGAACAATACATGTTTCACACTGTCCACAGCCAAAGATTTCCTGGCACCATTTAAATCGACATTTGGCATTGGAATAAGTGTGCGAGAATGTACCTTGAGCCTGTGGAGCTCCCGACAAACAGTTTTGGTGGAAACAGGAGAGCTGAGGTGCACATTTAATCCTGCAGTGAGTTGGGCAGCTGTGGTTTTAATCTGCCTACTTTGCCACTGCTTCAGTTTCATGGTCCAACCCCTGTATTATCCGTTTAATATAGATATATTATCTAATACAATTTTGGCTGTTGCTTGAATTTCAGTGCACCAAGACGTGTGGCGTGGGTGTAAGAATGAGGGATGTGAAATGTTACCAGGGAAAAGAACTGGTTCGTGGATGTGATCCTCTAACTAAGCCTGTTAACAAACAGGCCTGTGCATTGCAACCTTGCCCTACTGAACCACCAGGTAAGCCTCAAAGTGGAATGGAAAACTGAAGAATATTTGTAAAGATATTTTAGATGTTTAATATACTGCTTGTAGATGGTAGACTGACTAGTGGCAAAACCAGTAGTTCCTTGACGAAGTAACTGACTAATACGGTGCGTTAATGGCTGATTTTCAATACAGATGACAACTGCCAGGATCGTCCCAGCACCAACTGCTCTCTGGCTATTAAAGTCAACCTTTGCAGTCACTGGTATTACAGCAAGGCCTGTTGCCATTCATGCCGGAATCAACGTTCCACCTAGGTTTTCTGTCCCGGGGAAAACTTAAATCTGGACCATTGGGAAATATACAAAAACTTGAAGAATTTCATAATTGGATAATGAAGGCAATTAGTGATTATCTAGTATCCACACACAGTGGAAAACATCTGGATTCCTATAATGTCTTAGTTTACCCATTTCGTCCTCTTTTTACAATTTCATAAAACTAGGTATGTTAAACTACGATTGATGACAGTATTACAGTAGCAATATATGTTTTGTGACAAAGTCCTACAGCTGTGGGCTACATTAAGGAGATTTTAATTTATTTTGATTGTTTAGTTAGCCATATATATAAAGCAGCAGCATATTTGTGATCCATCAAACTGGCAGTGATGATAGTCAGTACTGAATATTACCCGGGGTGTAAAGATTTGTACATTTACATATAAAACTGGCTCTTTATCCACTGCTACTTAGAATGCTCTGATGTCTCCTTGGTATCTTATTTAACGGTTTCTGGACCATTGCTTTTCTATTGTATATTTATTAGTCAAAGCAGACTTTGGATAAAACACCACAAGTTCTCCACTAATTCTGGCTATTTTTTGTAGTCAGCAGCTGTTTTTTAACAGCAGCGAAGAACAAACACCCGTTTTACTTGATTTTCCAGAGACCTATTATGTGTAATTGACTGTGACCTGGCACTTGAACATTTGATATTTTGAACTGTATGCAATTTATATATTGGTCCTTTATGGCACAGTCCGGTTATACATCATTGTTACCTCAATGTAAAGAAACAATTTTTAAAAAGTCATTGAATTTTATTTTGGAAAAAATGCACATTTATTTACCTCAGATATGCAGAATTTTTCACATCCTGTAAATTCAGGCATTACAGATTTTACTATAAAGTTTTGAATAATAAACCTATCGACAGATATGAATAGAACTGTCGTGGTTGATTTAGAATAACCACTGCATTTACTCAGTGAGTGTACTAACATTTAGATCATTCAGCCTTTAATGTAACAGTCTGTTATATTATGTCTACTGCCATTCCAACATTAAGTTTTCAACTGTTGCCAAATTGGTGAACAGCTATCTGGATGAAAAACTTGCGCCACCTGCTGGTCTACTTACAACACACACACACACACACACACACACACTGATGCATAATTTGCTGATGGACGACGGAAAAATCTTCCAAAATGGTGCTCATTAAAATGACCTGACAGGAATGTGTAGTTTCTCATTTCAGTCATTGTGGTGATTATTAACTTGCGTATGAACGTATAAAAAAGAAAAACATTTAAAAAAACGTCAGTGACCTTATATATTTTTACACATCACAAGGTTACAAATGATATTATTTTTGGACTACTACACTAGTGCATGAAATTGTATGATATTAAAATGAAAATAAATGACCTGTGCCCTGACAAACAGCCTGTGTTTCTGTCCTTTCCCAGTCCATCTGTCTCCACTTAGTCATGGGCTTACAAGTCTAACAGAGTAGCCTGAACATCTGATTTGTAATAATTAATAAGGTGATGCGTTACTTTAAACTCAGGCAACACACCAATGATGGATTTTTGGCTGTCCCACTGGCATGCCAGGCTTTTTACAATCCTGGAGCAAGAGCTGTGTTGTAACAAATGCATCTGCTCTGAATAAGAAAGCAATCAAGCTCCTTCATTAACATGTTAAATCTTTACACAAAGATTGTAGACATATTAACATAAAATCTTATGTTCCTCAGCAGATTCTTTGCTGTTGTCTTTTTTAAAATGTCTAGGAAACGACGTTTTTAACACAGGTCTTCATAGGAACTACACGTCAGTACTGATGCTTTGGTGTGTGATGACCTCTCTCCTGGTTATAGAACGTATCAGGTTTAGCCGGTTGAAGTCTGAAGGCAGGTTTACATCTTGTTCCTGTAGCTAATCCTTCTGCCTCCATTTCGTAGTTTCTGCTCTCGGACCAGGTAAAAGGGCAGTAGGTCATAGCATGTGGGGCAGAACATGTAGGAGCAGATAGGATCAAGGGACAGAGCAGGGTTATAGTGTCTGCAGATAGCCGGCCCACTGGTCTTGTGAAGACCTGCTGTTGTAAGAAGCTGTTTAGAGGATGAGTTATCTGTAAGAGGTATAATACTCAGGAGTCTTGGTGAAGTCAGAGCACTTTGAGGACTCGGTGGGCATGATGGCTGTAGAGCATGTGGAAGGATTGGAAAGGTTGACCAATGTGCTGGACTAGATAAGGTTTTGGCAAGGTCCGGCTTCTCCTCCTCTCCTTCTTTAATCTCAGACCCATCACCCTTACAACAGTAATTCTAGTAGAGACATTTGCAGAGTAGAGGATTAAGTGTAAGTTGGTTTCAAAAAGGAAGAATAATTAAAAAAAAGGTGACTGATTCTGAATAATAAATGTTTACATATTAGTGAAATGAAATAATGAAAGTGATAAAAAAAAAAAAAAGAATGCCAGAGGTAAAATCTCTCACCCTGAAAACATCTAAAGCTCCTTAATGATAAGTCAATACATTTTACAAGATAAACACGACCTTGATCTGTAATAATGTAATGTATAATGGCAGGTTGGCTGGTAGGTACAGACACAAGTGCAGGTATACACAACTTTATTGAACTTAAGCAGATATGATCAAGGGACAAGGTCAAGGTGTGTGGGTGTGTGTGTGTAATTAGAAGATGGGTGAGTGTTTGTGCTGGCGTAAGCTGTGTTGTCAGTGGTAGTTTATTGTGACCATGTTCATAGAGTTTCGGCAAGAAAATTCAAATAAAAACCTGGGCTCACACTACAGGAGTTTTAGGCTGATTTAATACTCTGATTTTGGAGTTCAATCGGCCCTGAAGTTCGGTGCGGATTATCATGTAATGTGAGCTTTGTTAATTTTGTACTTAACAAATGGGAAGATGGAATCATTGGTATAGAAATTAATAATCACAGGCGTTTTCTCACTGGTTGGTGCAGCATAAGTTAGTCTGGGCACGTATTAGATAATTAAAATGATTTTAAATAAAAATGTAATAGAAAAGCATTTATATAAAGCCTAGTTCCACTGGACTACAAAGTAAACACTGCAACATAAATCACTTGCTGGATTGCCAGTATAAAATAATCTTAATAAACTAAATAATGGAAAACGACAGCATATTTGAAAATGCTGTCATTACCGAACTTCAGGGGTGAAATTAAAATTACTTAATAATACTTAATAATAATAATAATAAATAATAGCTGCAAGCAGCAATTATCGGGGTCCAGGAAAATTTGTATCCTTTGTAGTATCAATTACAGTATATCTGTAAACAAAGTATGTATGGATTTTTATAACTCAACAATTGTAAGACAGAACTGTGTTTTGTAAATGTTTTCACAACGCTATTTATATTTCAGCTATAATTCTCGAAAACTATATATAAATATCTACCACCAACTACGTCTAAATAAAACTTGTGGTAAACCTGTGATAATCAACAAATCACACGATTAGGCTTTCACATCAATCTGGCAACACAGGTCAGGCTCGCACTGATCTGCACTGTATAGAAAAGAATCAGCGATCACCAACTGTGCTACAATTCAACTTAAAATAATTCTAACTTTACTATGTGCAGTAATTAAACTAAAGCACAAGCGCAAATTGTATTATATATGAGGTGCGTTTCTAGGTGTGATTTAATAGTTATAATCACACGATGAGGCTTTCACACCAATCTGGCAACCTCAACACGATGGCCCATTCACACTCGCGCACACACACAGAAGCATAGAATGAAAATTAAAAGAAATTTAAGAAAGATCTGTCGTATCAGTGTATTCGTAACTTTACCGCGTATTCGTACTCATTATATATGGAATTAATACTTTCAGAAGTAATGAAGGTAAGGCATTGATTTCTTTATGTTAAATAACACTAAATAAAACTATTAGCATGTGACATATGCGCTAAACTAAAGCTCTGAGCTCAGCTCTAAAGCTGGATCCATAACTTAAATACACGTTAAATACACATAACTAAACGGAATACAGTAACTCGTTAATTTGATCCTACCATCTTCCTGGTTATTTGTTAACGTTTATAGCACACTGTAGACAAAATGCATACACGGTTTATACCCAGAAACGCTGCTGTGTTTACCTTTCGCTTGCTGGATTAAGTTGCCGTGGTGACGCTGCGACGGCATAGTGGAGTTTAATAGCGACTTATACCTTAGTGACGTATGCCTTTATTTCCAAATGTTTTTATAAAATAACTTTTGATTCGCAGGTCCTAGAAACTTCAAAGTCGGTATGGTATCAGATCATATTGTATTCTCTTAGCATGCCAATTTTCACAACTTTTGAGCATTTCCTTCTATGGGCTCAGATTGAATCTAATGTCAGGGGAAAAAATATGACATCATTAATTGTACGATTACAACAGTGGTCCCGTCCCTGCGGGGCTTGACCCCTAATAATAATAATACATTTTATTTAGAGGTGCTTTTCAAAACACTTAAGGACTCTGTGCAGTTGATTGATAGTCCTAAAATACACAAAAAACAACAGCTATTTAACATTAGATAATTTAAAATGATCTAATTATCTAAATTAAAATTGATCAGGGGAAGCTAAGTTAAATACGTTATAAGTTTTTAAATAAGTTTTAAAACATGATTTTGATGAAACATGAACTTGATTTAAAAGGCAGACAATCTTGTAAATATTGTGGAAGAGAATTCGACAGATGAGGATTTTAGGCTTTTAACCTAAATACCTTCTTAGACATTTTTTTAGGTTATGTTTAGTATATATGCATGGATTGTATATATTTCTTAAATGATTGTGTATATTTGTAGCATGCATGTTACATTATTAAACTACACAAAATTGAAATCAAACCATTTAAACCCTGTCTGTTTATTAACAATTTACATTTGTGCTTAACGTAAGAATGAACTTGTTAGTTCACAGCATGCCGAGTCAGATAGATACTAGTATACGAATGTAAAAGGAGAGTTGACATTTATGACTTCGTAGTCCATAAAAGAGCTATATAAGCCTGAACCCGTAGGATAATCTGAACACACGGGAGAGACCACAAAGGTATGTGCTCTTTTTGCATATGAAATTAAGTATGTATTTATGGTATGTACTTGTAGTAACTGAGTATATCATGCTAGATTTAAATTAGAGCAATCAGAACAATTAAATATCTCCAAATGCTGTATGCATAAAAACAGGCAAGTCATTTGAAAAGTGTAACAACAAGGCACATGTAAGTCAAATAAACAAACACAAGAATAACGCAATTAATAAATAAAACATGCTAGTCAACGCGCGAAAGAAAATTCTAAGTGAATGAACCCTAATTACAAAGTTGTCAGTTAAATAAATATAAAATACATAAAAATAAATTTTGCCAGAATGATACCTAATACACACCAAACCAATAAGCATGTTAAGTTAAAACAAACCAATGTTGAATAAAATGTTGCATGCTGCTACACCTGGAAACCCACTAATCATAATGTTTTATAGATGAAACTGCTTTCTGTCATCACTCTTCTTCAGTTGGGGGTTTTCTGTACTCTGGCTACAGACCCGCAGATCAGCCTAAATGCAATAGTAGAGAAAAGTGTACTTACTAGTAAAGGTAAAGTGCTTCTTTTCTATTAATATGTTCATATTATTATGGGGTATACAGTATAATGCAATTACATTGCTAATACATTTTATATTCTCCATTTAGGATAATATTTGTGGGCCTTTTTTTATTTCAAGGAATCATGAGTTTTTTTATTGTTAATTATTTATTTTTAAACTTATTTCTAATATGTATTTCTAACTGTAAATGATTTGTGTACAATAGCTAATATATAACATTTAGAAGGTATTGAGTCATTGACAATTGAAAAAATTGTAGAGATCAGTTCTTTGATTTGTCAACATTAACATGAGTGATATCTCTTTTTTTTTTATGCAGCGACTCTTTTGAACCCACTCCTAGAAGGTAAAGTCCCACCTCTAATAAACAATGATCCAGTTGTTGGTCCACTTACACCTCCAGAACTTGAGGAACCATTGAGCTATTCACATCTGTTTGGCGAGAATGTCAATCTAAACTGGACCAAGTGGGCGGGTTCTCTCCCCCAAGGTGCAGTTGGCATCTATAATGGTTACACAAAGCGTACTGATTACATCTGTAAATACAACTGTGAGGCAGGTTTTTACACACCCAGCAAAGGCCGAT
>JAOUQX010000022.1:6676402-6700196 GCA_028566295.1 Liobagrus marginatus
TATATACATACATATACATATATATGCATTAATTTATCCATTTAAGTATCAATATAAATTGGAGATAAAGTGATTATTTTTTGAAGGTCAAATGTCTAGAACCTTTTTTCTAACAGCAAGCGTTCTGTTTGAAATATTTTCTAACGAAATTCAGGCAACAAAAAGGGTCACAGCTGGTGCCTATATTTTTATACGTTAACATTAACACACATTTACAGGTGCTATGGTCATAACACTTTTTCCAGTACATCGGGTTTTCATTTCATGCTGTATATCTGATAAAGATTTAGTCATAACATTGTTGGATTATAGTGTGGGAAGTTTATAACCTCTGTCCATCTCCGTAAATTGGCATAAGGGTTGAATGAAACAGGCAATACCTGTTATATATTGATGAATATTATTATTACATATTATAATATTATTATATATTGTTGAAGATTGATATTTATATTTTGACACCCAAGGTAACTGCTTAAATTACATAAGTGACGGACCACAACTCTATCTCTGACCTCTTTGTTGTCATCTGCTGTGTTGCTTCTTTCTAAATTCTGTTCTACTGCTTGATAGCAATAATTCATCTTTAATGTCACATCAATTCAAAATAGAAAAAAGGACCTTAGTAGATTTGAAGTAGGTTTCTAAGTGTCTTTCTATGAATAGTTTATACTGTGCATTACCACACAATAATATACTTTTTCTTCCCTATTTATTGGTAATTACAATGCTTGTTTTTTCCTCCATGTCCTTATACAGGCTTTGTTACTCGCTTTCTCTGTCTCTCAACATTTTTTATGTTCATCTTTATTATACAGTTGTTTTGTATGTTTTGTTGCCTCTACCACATCATATTCACTTATTAATACATTTATTCAAGTTAACAGAATTAAATCAACCTTGCTTTGTATAAAATACAGCATGTTACCCATAACAGACAAACTACTGTATAGGTGATGAGCATAACTGATTGGTTGTCCCATAGATACTGTCAGTGTGGCAGTATTATACATGCTTATATGTACTGAATTAAAAAGAACCTCGTAAACAGATTTCAATACGTTGCAACATTTGATAATTGAATTTCATTCATGCTCATCATCAATGCTCATTGATATGTTTTCATTGTCTGTGTTGGCTCTTAACTTCGTTCTTTAAAATCCGAACTATGTCGAATTTTATATACCGTATGTAAAATAAATTGAAGACAAAGATTCTCTATTTCAAGTCTATTGACCACACTTTAAGGAAATTTTCCAAATGAATGAGGTGGTAAAGGTAGGCTGCACCACAGGACAACATCTGTTGCCTGGAATGAAAGAACGTTTAGATAGGCTAATATGCGGTTTGTGTCGTTTCCTGGTAGAACCAAAGTGGGGGTAACCCACAAAGAAATTACTTGTAAGATGCCGATTGATATTTCAGCAAAATTTCCTGTTTACATAGGGATACAGATATGTTTTCTACTCGCACAGGAGCTCATCTAAAGTAGCTATGTGAAGATAATTTGCACCAAGCTCCGTATGATCAGTAAGCTGAGCTCCTGGGTGTAGGTTTCCAGAAACATACAAGCTTGATACCAGACACTGATCGGGTTTATAACCGATTGGAATCGATTTTATTGCCCAGCAGTTTGTTCCATACTAGACCATTTTGGACGGCAAATTTATTGCTGTGCACTTTTATGGTGGGTTTGATTAATATTATTGAATTTTCAGCCACACTGCTGTGGGAAAATCTTTCTTTTCATTTCCAGCAGACACTGCACTTATGATATCCACTTGTAGTAACAGGACATAAGGAGCATCTGACTTTCATTATGATCCATGATTTTGGAATACGAAACAATATGCTTCAGCTCGACACCTGTAAGTGCTTAAATTGAGGCCTGTTGCCCATGTCTGAGCTAGTAAGAACATTTGTACTAGTTTATTATTTATTAGGTACTCATGTATTTCATAAGATTTCTATAGAATATCACAATGATTTTGTGCATCACGCACAACCAGCAATGACTATTTGATGTATGTGGATACAAGATGACCCGTATTATTTATCCAAGCGTAACTGTGCTGAGGCTGAAGCAGCCTTCGTGCACCGTGCTCATGTTCAGCACTGAGATGTGAGAGCCTCCTGTGTGTGACAGAGAGATCTGGTTGCGTCGTGCTGAATCGGCGCTCTGTTGGGGCTCTGCTGCACACTCTCACTGCCTGTTTGTTGAGGTCGGGTCAATGAGGCCTCTATTCATAGGAGGAATTTCACAGTAAAGGACCGCCACTGGCACACCCGAGTCATGAACAGGAAAATGTTGCTCTGGGCCAACTCATAAGAATATTATCTGGATCATATCCACTCATTTGTTGTATGGTTTTTAATGAAATGCTGTAATGTATTCAGGCGTATTTAAAGTACCATAGAATTATCATCATGCCAACAGAATTAAGGTTCAGTATACATTTACAGCATTTGGCAGATACCTTTACCCAGAGCGACGTACAAGAGTGCTGTAAAGTGGCGGTCGCTAGCTCGCAAACAAAGTGAAACAGCATTCTAGGTGTACTGGCTACACTAAATTACCATACGGGATATTGTGTGTGTGTGTGTGTGTGTGTGTGTGTTTGTGTGTGTGTGTGTGTGTGTGTGCGTGCGTGCGTGTGTGTGTGTGTATTCTTGCCTTGGATCTATCACAGACATGATCAGGAGTCAGGATACAGGATACACACTCATTTAAAAAACCAGACTGATGAATGTTTTTGATATCTTTTTTTTTTTTTTACGTGTAATCTGAAAACTCGTATACAATGATTATGGATGTAGTTTCTATCCTATACTGTATAAGGAAACAATGACTATAATAATTACTTCCACACTTCGGGAAAGTACATTTTAAAGCATAGCTACTATATTAGGATTTACTCATTTAATGAACTGTTTACATCATTAGGATGTAATGATGGGGAAGAGGTCCTGGTGTCCAGTCTGTGTTCCAGTTCAACTCAACAGTGTTTAGTGGGGTTGAGGTCAGGGCTCTGCAGAACACTCAGGTCTTCCACTCCAACCATAAAACATCATGACTTCATAGAGCTCACGAGGCATCGTTATGCTGGAACAGTGTTTGGGTCTGTTATTTTCAGTAAAGGCAAATCTTATTGCTACAGCATATAGAGCCATCCTAGACACGTGTGTGCTTTCAAGTTTGTGGCAGAAGTGTGGGGAATACTGAATTATCGACCTTTAATGACGAAAGCCTTCAGTTTCGCATATAAGGGATTCGTATGAAAGCTGCTTTCCAGACTCCTTCCGTGTTGTTTTCTGAACGGCTTTCATTCTCTGTTTTTTTTTTTTTTTTGCAACATTAGTGTCAAATAAAAGAATGAAAGCTCGTTTAAAGGCAACGCTGAATGAATGGCTGTTTGTAAGAAGACACACCTACCGAGGAGCTTGTAGTAACGGAGCCGAGCGGTTTGTCTTTCTCTCAGTCAGTTGAGGGCGACAGAGAGAGTCGAGATTCTCCCGCGTCCCAAATCTCCCGATTTCACTTCAGCGTTCTTTTGGCTTCACTCGACGACTCGCTATCTTCTTGATTTTTTTTATTTACATTTTTTGGAAACATGTCTTCACCAAAATGGACTTATCTTTTTTTCCATGCAGTGTTGAGGAACGCGTAGTTTCTCATGGAGTCCCCTGCATCGCATCTAGTGAAGGAAAACTCTCGTTTCGGCACTCGGGAGGGACCACGAGCTGTAGTCGCGTACTAGCTCACTTCCACACTTCTCCGTTAAGTTGAGACCCTCGACAAGAATTTACGGGATATTTGGGCTTAGAAATGATTCCAACAACGCTGTCATGTGTTGGCCGTAGTAACCCCTTTCAAAAAAGAATGAAGTAACCCGCAATGGAGCCGGATAATGCCCCGCACTCCAAACTCAGACAGGCTGGAGTCGGGGGGTGAGTATAGCAAAAACAGTCAATACAACCAACTTCATCTCATATCAGTGCGGTCTGATGTGGATACCGTTACCTGGCATAGCTGTCATATTTATGTCATGCACATTATCCAACATAACTGATGAACCGATAGATTAAAGTGCATGAATCTTGTTTCCGGTTCTGTCAAATGTATCGCGTCCGCTATGAATGAATGGGACGCGGCAGAGTTCCAAAATAATATCGGCTCATTCATTTGTGCGGAGAAGTTAGAAGCTGTTCTTTCAACAGCGTGTTGTACATATCGCCTTGACATTTTTTATTTGTATCTTCCACACATCTATCCACACTTTCTAATCAGAAATTGATTAATTAATTAATCCGCATTGACGCTTAAGGACCAAACGTTACCCTAAACGCTTATAATAATTGCTAAATGCCACAGCCAGAGGTAAAAAAAATAAAATAAAATACCGTAAATATCTGAATATTTTCTACACGGCATAATGTTTGGGACTCGATATCATTTTTGTGACTCAGCATTTATGTTTTTACATATTTCTTACGCAAGCGCACAGGTCAAATATGCCTGTTGGGTGAACTTTAACAACCCATTGTTGACAAATTGCCATTTCAAAGTTAGTTAGCCTGTGATTCCTGCCATTTAAAAAAGAATATGATATATAGTGCTTGGTCTTTACATAAACCTGATCACCCTATCGTTCTTATACCATTTTTGTTTTGTAGTTTCAGTCAGATTTAACAGACTTTTCCCATCCTTTAACAGTCAGGTAGGTGTGAGGCTGTGGCAAAAAGACACGATGATGACTAAAAGAAAACAGAAAACAAACACACCGCTTTCCTAATCGCCAGCACATTTACATGTTTTCCTGCCCCAAAGGTACAGCAGACAGCTCATCAGCTAATGACTAAGCCATTTAATTGGGTGTTAAAACTTGTGAAAGGTTGGTTTATTAAACAGGTTTCTTCAGGTCCTGGAATGGAAAAAGTTGGAAGACAGCATAAATGATGTGCCAGTCTGTAAATGACTTTCCATACTAACCATTAGCGTCTCAGCAGGTTAATGGGAATGGAAAAGCATCATGCGTTCAACATTTTTAAAAGTGAACTTATTTACACATCAATAAATTATTTAGCTCCATCTAAAAGCATTGTCCTATTCATGGCCATTTACTAGGGCACTTGCATTGCAAAGTACCTGTTTACAGGTCACTTCCTCTGGGTTTCACCCCAGTAAGAGGCAGCTGATCAGTTACTGGCTGCACCATGACCAGGCACAGTATGAGGAGTTTAATGAAAGAGCTGCTCTCAATGCTGGCCGTGCTGCTAGCCATGTGCTACAGTATTCTTGGAGAGTCTTGGACAGTGGCGAGTTGTTCAAATAAGTAGGACTGCTGCCCAGAATAGAAGAAGTTGCTCTAGGAATTGTTGCTGTATTTGGGATGCACTCAGGGCTGCTGTTATTGATTACCTTGGCAAAGTTTGGACACTTTGTCTTATATTTGGTTTCATGAGGCACTATATAAAAGACATCTGCTGCTAGCATTTAGGTATGTGTTTGTTGGCCAGATGATACCTGTTGTTATCTAAGTGTGACAGAAGAATGGGTGTCGATGGGCATAAGCAAAGATATTTAGTGTTTTACATCTAACATGAGTGTTACAGCATTCATCATGCACATATAGCGTACATGGTATATTACCATAATACAATTTTAACTGATAAAAGGATATGGTGACTCTTTTGTAAACAACAATATTATCTCCATAAAAATTGTTTTCAGAATTATCGGTTCTTTTATAATACACCTTGTTGGACAGAACAGCTCTGAGCCTCGTCCTGTAATGTGTTCCAAACAAACTTAAAGACGCTTCTAGGGGGATGCTGCGCATTTCCTCATGCGTAACAATTCGTTTCAAGCTCTTTTCTTGTGTTTGTGCTTCTTTAATTCAGACCATAGCTCTTCAATAGGCCTTAAAGCCACAACTTAAGATGGCTTTTGCAGAACATTTTATGGTAATATGGAGGTTAGTTTGGGTTTATTATCTTGCTAAAAGGTTAATGTTGGGCCAAGGCTTAATCTTCTGCCAGAGAAAACCATGTTTTGACCTAAATTATTCTGTTACTTTTATGGGTACTTGTCACAAGATCCTCTGGACCAGCAACCACATGATGGCTCCAGCTTCTTAGCTTGAAACATGATTGGGTTAATGATAATTGGGCTGTTAATGAATAACTTCTAAGCTAATTTAATTAAACTAAACATTCAACAGCAGCCATGAGATTTCACAAACTAAAGCCCAAACCAAATTGTACCACACGATGTCCTGCTTATAAGCTCTGGGATCTTAATGTCCCGAAGAAAGATTTGCAAGCTTAATTGTACCTACGTTAAACACATTTGTACCAAGTCACACTTGAGTGACCTTGTGTATGTATTCAATCATTCTGACGTTCTTGATGATTTGCACCAAATTTAGATAACGGGTCACTGAAATGATTGAGGTGCCATGTCAGATCCTATAAACAAGAGGATTCCAAAAAGCATTTGGGGGACAAAGGGGGAACATGATTTTACTTTTTTTTCCACAAGCAATCATGGAAGTGGAATTGGGACATTTGCTTGGGGCTGACAGATGATTCTGCCTGTTCAGGATGTTCCTTTTAAATAATGCCTCTGCATTTGGGTTCATTCGAGTCAAGGGTTCTCCAAAACGTCTTGATTAATGAATCATATTTTTTTCCTCTCCACAGGAGAATCTTATTTCTCTGCACGGTCCTCTACTGTACTTGCTATCTAGGGTTGGCCCAGGAACAATCTGAAGGTAAATCTTTTTCTTTTGCTCGCTCTTGTTTTTCTAAACTTTTTTTATTTCACTTTCATTGAAATTTGGAATCATTTCATGTGTATGTAAAATTCATACTCATTAAAATGAAATAAAAACTCCAGACTGAAGTGATAACAATAAACGAGCCTTGTTTATTTAGGATAGCTAAGATAATGTGATGCGCATAGTATTTATTTTATTATAATTAGTCATCGAAACGAAAAATTAACAAACTTCTCGCTCTTGAAATTGGCCAAAAAAAGCTAAAATCTTCGTTTATTAATCTACAAGCTTATTAAACAGTTCAATGATTCACAGGTCAGAGAGGCAGCCAGTGCTACTGTTTTTTCTGTGGACTACTGTGGTCCACCTTTGCCAGTGCTAACAGTTGTTTGATTTATGTGGAAACCTAAGATCAGGTCTGCTCCGAGTCTATTTGTTTAGCTTAGGAGCTTAAAAGGCCCTCGCTTTAGCACGAATCTGCTATCCATCCATCTCGAACTCACCTGAAAGTAGTCTTGTGCTCAAATTCAGATGGCAACAGGGGAATCCATTTTGGATATTTTTCCATGTTTGTGGCCACAATGAAAAACAGTCCCTGTGGAATTCTTCTGTGGCTCATTTAGATGGTTAGTGAGGAACTAGACAGACCAAGATCAAGAGGATTGTATTTAGAACATGGTGGTGATCCCAGTGTTTCCTTCATGACTGTTTATTTGGTGACGATAAGTAGCTAGTAGTTTTGTGTACCAGCATGGGGCACATCTGGGTTGGAAATGATTTCTTGAACATTTAACTGATGCGGTTATATTTGCTTCTGTTTGTTTTAACCCAATACAGGTGATCTTAATAGGTTTAATGAATTTCCAGCCACCCACTAAGATTCAGTTGTTTCCACATCTGTTCTTTGCATACTCTGCCCCATGTGGGGGGTCATATCATTTACTGTAATGCATTTACTGTAAAGCATTTGGCTTTACTTACTTGCGCTGTATATTCTGACTCATATGTCACATATCCAGTAGTAAAGCCCTTATTGTTGACGAATAGCTGGTCAAATGGCAGACCACAAGTTACCATGATCAAGTAACATTTCATGGCAAGTTTTGTTTATTTGATTATCTCTAAGAAACATAATGGAAAATCTAACTCATGGCATCTTAAAGCAATTAACAGAATTAAAACAATGCCACTATAAGCTTATTTGTCTAATGCTGATGATCAACTCATGAAAGACGCTTTTGTTCTGCTCGGAGTGTAAAGTTGATGTTTATTTTCCATGTGTGGGACAATCCAGGGAATGCTCTCCCACTTCTGACCAAAATTTCCCTATTGCCCATGACCCTTAACCCTGCATCACATATGATAAGACTGTCTTTGTACACCATGGCTATGGAAGGTTCGAAAAGTCCACATTTATTCTTAGACATATCTTCACAACTAACAATTTTAACTTATATTCGTTTAAAAATCAGTGACTGGAGACTGTCTTAGTTCCAACAGAAGTTAAAGTCCTGAGACATGGAGCGCTGAGCTAAAGCACAGTCCCTTTGAAAAATCTAGGGACTTTCTGTGGAACATCGATGTCTGCAACTGGACCTGCAGCCCAGATGCTCTTGTGTCTCTTCTATTGCGTTCGGAACATGTCATGTTACCCATGACCCGTTCAGACAGAATTCTCAGAGCGCTGCTTTGAATGTTGCGTGCCTGGCAGCTTTCCACTCATTTGTTAGACTGCTGATCCCTGTAATGAAAGTTTTGCTTTCACAATACAACCTGTCTTATTTTGATATCTGGATCATGTCTTGCCCTTAATCAGTACCAGGTTTTTCTCAGCTGTTTGGCAGATGATCTTTGTTTTATATTTCTGGATACAGATGATAAGTGACACGGTCTTATCTTTTGCTTTTTCTGTGGAGTGTGTATATAGATTTAAAAAAAAAAAAAAGATGAAATTGGGTAAATATTTTGTCTTTTGGACTTTTTTGTTTTCCTCTTCGTTTGCTATTACAACTGACCATTTTATAAATTGTATTGGACTCTAAGGTTGTCCTTATTTGAATTTATTATGTAATTAGCAGACCATCTGCTATGGATCTGGAATGTATGTAGGCAACAGTGAAATATATCTGCCACAGTATTTTACAGAGTGTAATTTGCAGCTGCTAGTCTCCCATAGTTATTACTGACATACAAAGCTGATACGATATTCATTTTAACATATCATCATAGTTGTATATACGGTATACACTTCATATGTTAAACAGCAAAAAATGCCGATAAATTTCATCCATCTTAAATATCTGATACCTCATACTGCCATACATCATCCTGAAGCTGCACGTATAAGAACCATACACTTGATTTTGTGAAACTATTTGCTGTATATTTGTTTTCGATAACTTTAGGGCTTTAATTTTAATTGTTTATTTAACTGGTTTATATACTGGTTTATTTAATCATTTTTTAAACTGTTTATCTGGTCATGTTTGTTTTTTCCCATTTGAACTCTATTAGATGTGGATATCCTCCAAAAGTTGGGCCTGGTGGGAAAAAGACCTCCATCAGGGACACGATCCACTCAATCAGGCGTCATTCCCTTTAAATCGGGAGTTATCCTCACCCAGCGGGTGCGAATCGAAGTGCCTGTGCACTCCGTCGTACCGGTCCCGCTAAGCACAGAGTTCTCTCTGATCTTCAGCATTTGCTCGCACCGCATCAATAATGCTTTTCTCTTCACCATTGTGTCAAAGAGGAAAAGGCTACAGCTAGGGGTACAGTTTATCCCTGGTAAAATTGTAGTCCATGTTGGCCAAAAGAACTCTGTATATTTTGATTATGACATTCATAATGGCCAGTGGCACAGTCTGGCTTTGGGAATTCAGCCCCAAAGGGTCACTTTATATACTTCTTGTGGGAAGACAAGTGTACACGCAAATTTACATTTTAAAAATGAGGAAACTCTGGATCCAGAAGGCTCCTTTCTTTTAGGCAAAATGCGCCAGAACTCAGTGCAATTCGAAGGAGCCATCTGTCAGTTTGACATACATCCGTCTGCCAAGGCAGCTCACAATTACTGTAAGTATATTAAAAAACAATGCAGGGAAGCCGATACCTATCGAGCGAACCTACCGCCACTTTTACCACTGCTACACCTGGACCCCAATATTTCCGTCACTCTAAGGACCCCGATAACCATAACTGAGCTAATCGAGGAACGTTTTACGCCCAGCCTGTCGCAGGATAATAAAAGGATACGTGCTGAAATCTCAGGAGGACCCAATACGTCCATTCAAATGACATCCCACCACGGTTCCCTCTCTCTGTCTGTGCAAGGAACGGTGCCGCCGAGGTTGTCAAGGCCAACTCTGCAGACTCCCATACAGGACAAAACACCAACTGTTACCACACCTGTTCTGAGGAGCAGGGCATCGCCAACATTCCCCAAGCCAACTCAGAAAAGCAGTCGTAAAAAGGGGCTAACGCTAAAACCTCAGAAAACAAAAGCTAACTACACGTCTGAGACAACAAAGCCAACCAGGAAGAAGTTAGAAAGTGTTCTACCTTCGGCAGTGACCAAACCTGCCAGTGTTTTGCCCAGCTCAAAAAGGCCGCTAACTACTATAGCAGTGAAGAGATCCATTCCAGAAGTGACCACCCTCCGCTCGAACAAGGTCAACTCTTTTGTATCGGTCACCCCTGCAGCCACAGATGGTCTTCAAACATTTGACGTGGCACCAACGCAGTTTTCCCTCTTGGTTGGACCCCCGGGACTAAAAGGAGAGCCAGGACCACAGGTACCTTTTTTCGATTTCTGTGAAATCAACTAAAATGTCTCTTTGCACAAGTTGAGATTTAAAATGAAATAAACAATGTTTTTGATGATTTTCAAATAATCAAAAGATTAACTTTAAAAGGAATGAATGAAAAGGGACTTCCCGAGGAGCAATGGACGCTTAGGTGAAATTTCCATTCTAACAGTTTGGTTATAAATGTTATGGCACAAAAAACGTCTTTATCAGCCTTTTGGCAACTGTGACTTAAGGCGGTAGATTCTTTCAAGTGTGAGTTGAGTGGAGCGTTTCGAGGGAGGACCAAAAGTAAAAGAGTATAAGTAAGAGCAAAGGTTTAAAAAAAAAAAGGGCTGTGAGAGAATGTACATCAGCAAATCTACCATTGAACTCACAGAATTATTCCGTTCTCTTCTAAGGATTGCATTCTCCACTCCGTTTGTTGACAAGATGTGAATTTATTGTCAGGCAGCGGTCTGTTTATAATAAGGCGCTTGTTCTAATATTGTTTCGATTATAAGAGCTCATTCACAGCAGCTCGTAAGGTAAACACATCACATTCTTTAACAAATATAAAACACGTTATTACTGATATTGCAAAGCGGTCCGTTAGGAGTTGATTATTTAACATTTATAGAAGACCACTCTGTGATTCACAGAACAACATTTCTTTTGTATTAACTTAAATATGCTAAAGTGGTTGTGAGAAAAATATTGTTTATAACCGCTCTAATGTAATAATAACAACAATTAATTTCTTTTATATAGTCCAAAACATTATATGGAACTGTTAACGTTTAAAAAGCATCCATTAATAAATTATTTATTGCAATTGCTAATTGGAACATTTTTCCAAATGTAAATGAAGCAAAGCACCATGGGGCACCCACTCTGAGGTGGTTAGATGCCGCACCACACCAACCTTTATTTATCGATTGGGTTTGTTAAAGAGGAAATTGAAATATTCATTGATGGAGACTTTAAAGCACTTTTTGTTCATCGCTATGGATTTGGTCGTCTGCCAAATTCTGTAAATGTAATACATTTATTTCTCCACCACTCCACCAGTCTAAAGTGCAGGTCACAGATAAAAGAACTGCGACTTAGGCAGAAGGGTTACGTCCAATATGTCCATAATTTTAGCCGTTATAACATCGACATGCAAAGCATATATGAAGCTAATAATAACTAGAGTGTAAAGTTTGTGTACAAACTTTGAGAGGTTGGCTTGAGAAATTTGTTAGCATTATGCTAACATGATTATCATGTTTGTTAGCATAATGCTAGCATGACTTTAGCACGAGTCAGCATTTAGTGACCGCTAGTTTAGTCCAATGAGGTCAACCCCAGTCTCACAGTCTGATGTAGAGATATAGGGTGCTTAAAAGTTTGTGACCCCTTAGTGAATCCAAAGGGACTTTTCCGAGTTTTCCGGATCATTTGTCGGAAGGGTAGAAGACCCAAGGTAGTGTCCGAGTTTGGTGGTTGTACGTTTAAAACTCTAGGAGGAGATACACTTAGAAAAAGGGTCTCAGAATAATAATAATAAGTTTAGAGCGGAAGCCAAGCTAATTAAGCATACAAGGTGCCGATACGCAGATGAGTCCAGAATCCGAACGCAAGGTCTTTAATTGCACGTTAAGCGTTTAAAAGCGTTAAAGGAAAACTTTACGTGCAATGAAATGCCTTGTGTTGATTCTGGAATCATCTGCTTACATGTACATTTTATGCTTTATTAATAATATGTTACATAAGTTTTGTTTGTTAAAAACACTACGTTTTAGAATGTCCTTGGCGACCTCTTGAATCACCACCACGCTCGTGCCAGAAACCTATTGCAGCTCCCACAATGCTGCGTTCCACTTTTCTGAGACCATCTTATGACCCTCTTTCCTGATTTCTGACCTACTTTCTGTATGATCTGAATGAAAAATGAATCTGAGCATAAAAATCTGCTATTTGAAATGACATGTTTATACAATTTCAGCATAAACACATTTCAAATGTGTTACGTTTCAAATGTTCAATATTCAGGATTAAAAAATTCTAATTCAGAACGATGTACAGTTTCAAATGTGCACAATTCCAATTCAAATAGTTTTGTCCGATTATTAGCTCCATAACCTTAGGCCATATGTTCCTCAGTCTTATGTTAAACCAGATTTTAAACCAATAAAATATTGTACTTACAAAAGACAGTTGACATGGCATGTTGCTTGTGGTATGAAGATCATTTTTTCCTACACTAAAACCATGTCTTATGGCATCCAGATGGCAGACTTAGCACTTTGCTTATTTTTAAGAACCTGTGAAAGGTGAATTACTGGTCATGCGTTGTTAAGGTGTTGTTAAAGGCCCACGGTGTCCTTTATCCTTGATATTTGGTTTCATAATATTAGACTAGGTAACAAGCAGAACATAACCTCGATGTAGCACTTAAAATGTAAATTTGCTTTTGGGGACTGCGTCCAGCTTTAAGACCACTCGTTAAGTATTGCAGTGGAATAACATGGTCAAGTCGGGATGGAAACGTCAATGGTTTCATCTTTGGTGCGTTTGAATATTTGGTGGGTTTGATTCAAAGCCAGTTGAAGTAATCCTGTGAAAACTGCAAAGCCTTGACTGGCAATGTATCAGGCTATAGGATGCTTGCACTCATTTTCCCATTGCTACATGATGAGGTCAGTGGGCAGATGTTTACGACACAATATTTCTCTTAATATTGATGCAGGATGAGTGAAGTGATCAATGTAAGCTCTATAGCTTGAATATATGTCAAGCTATACAGTAGCTGTAGTCTACATACCACGTCATTTTGATTGTCACACATCTGAAAGCTTACTGCCGGTGAACCTGATTCCCAGGAAGAGCAGATACTGGAGGCTGTGTGTATATTTTTTTCTTGTCCTAATCTCTGCATTTTTTCATGGCGAGAGAGAGAGAGAGAGACAGGAAGATATCTTTATACTGTTCCTCCAACGAGGAACTGTGCCACGTGGAAGAGTGTTGGGGGGCTGTCTTGTTCCCCCCCCCCTCCTTCCCTTTCGTTTTTCCCCTCTCTGCAAATTCTACAACATGGAGCTTGTTAAGCAAACCTTCAGCATGTTCAAACATTTCTTAGCTTTACCTCTTGCATGCATCGTGTAACATTCATTACAAGAATTCATTATTTTATAACCAAAAAAACATGGCTGGAAATGAATAGACTGAATATATACGGTTTGTCAACCCATGAGATTTTTTTTTGTTGTTGTTTTTTTTACTAAATGAAAACCAGGAAGTCTGAAAACTTTGAGAGCTTTCCAAATTCTTGCTACCGACATAGAGAAATATTACTAGGTATTGGTTTGTTTAGAGATGGCCAGATGGAGAAGCATAAATTTAAAATCTCTTGCCTGCAATATGACATTTAAGCCTCAAGCATAATCCCGTCTCTTATATCTTCTCTGATGCAAGAAATGAAAAGAAAAGAAAAACACACCAGCCTCTGGAATAAGTATGCCCGATATTTGGAGGCTGACCCCTTGTTAAATGCAACCCCTTGGCACTCAGTTGTTCCGTGTGTAATCAGTTTAAAGTTAATCATGTCCATAATTAACAGGAGTGCCTGTGGTTATACTGTAGTCCGAGGTTTCTGCCAGTAAAATGAGGCAGACTTCAGCAAAAATTTAGGGGTTTGGGCTCAGTTTTACTGGCAACAAGGGGAGTCCCATGTTGGCTCCCTTACACTAGAGTAAATATTATTATATTAAATTACGTGACATAGCCTAAGGAAAATTCCACTGCTTGGGGACTAATGTTCAAACAGCAAATTCATAACTTGCAAACCAAAAGGTGTGTTTATTTTTCATTTTAACGTTTCATGACCGTGTAACATTCAACCTATAAAATTTTGGAATATCTGAAAGCAGTTCTTCAGTGCTATGAGCTTTGGCGCAGTGCCATCATGCTATTCAGGGATTTGTGTGCTGAAGGAGAAATCAGTAGATTGTCAGCAGGTAGATGTCAGCTTGCTTTGCATCACAGTATGACTTTTTGTTTTGTCTTTTTAGGGACCTCCAGGAGACACTGGGAAGCCAGGATTACCAGGGAAAAAAGGGCCTTGGGTAAGTCGCCGCACTGATATGTATTTCTTTATCATGCCTAATTGAACAGATATTCACTCTTTCATTAACGTGTGCCACCATTATTTAAGTTCAGTTCAGTTCAGTTCAAAGCAGCATTGCAGTAATACAGTGTATGGCTAAGTGTTTGTGGACACCTTACCAGCACACTCACCCAAATACGTTATATCCCTAAACTGTAGGCACAAAGTTGGAAGCACACAGGTGTCTCTAATGCTTAGTA
The DNA here is from genome assembly GCA_028566295.1 of Liobagrus marginatus. Lineage (NCBI taxonomy): Eukaryota > Metazoa > Chordata > Actinopteri > Siluriformes > Amblycipitidae > Liobagrus > Liobagrus marginatus. The sequence goes on from JAOUQX010000022.1 coordinate 6,691,317, forward strand.
GATAAGGTGATGGACTGCCAAAGAAAAAAATCACGCTCAATTTCCAGCACTACCCGGCTGCTACTGGTGGGCCCCTAAGCAAGGCTCGAAACCAGTCTGCCAAATGCCAGAAATATAATGAAAATGAAACTAAGAGACCCAAACACATTGTTCCAGCATGACAATGCCCCTGTGCACGAAGCCCCTGAGCTCTATGAAGACATGGTGTGTTAGTTGGACTGGAAGAACATGAATGTCCTGTACAAACAGAGCCCAACCCCACAGTTGGGATAAACTAAAACACCTACTGCACTCCAGACCTCCTCATCCAATATTGGTTCCTAAACTCACCAATACTCTCGAGGCTTAATTGAACAATTCCCACAGCCACACTCCAAAATCCAAAAAGTATAAAGACCTTATTATAGTATAAGAGTGAGAATAGGGGTGGTCATGGCTCAATGACTCTGGGCCAGTGATCAGAGGGTCAGGGTTCAAGCCTCACACCAGGCAAGTTACCATCATTGGGTCCTTGGGCAAGATCCTTAGCCTCACTTGATCCAGGGGCGCCGCATGTTCTGGCTGACCCTGCGCTCTGACCCCCAGCGTTCAAATTTTTATACTTGGATATGCAGAATAAAAACATTTAACTGCATGTATGTGTATGTGATAAATAAGATCTGAATAAATCTACAGTTTAAAAAAAAAAAAAAAAAGAATTTTTTCAGCTCTAAATTCATGCTCCAGACTTTCGGACGCTGCTGTAAATACATACATACAGTACATATATATACAAAATATTAAAGAGCACTTTATTTTTGTTTTGGCTTTATGAGCAATTACTCAGAGTAGATGAAAAGTATAACATACAAGAGTATAGTTATATGATAGGAGCCCATCAGATTTCACCGGCACAGTACTTGTTCAATACAAGCAACAAGGACTACTACTAGTAGGGTCACCATATAGCAGAAGTGATAACTAGTACAAGGAAAGAGTAGAGGAAGGTCAGCAGTTTGAAGTAGCTTCCCAGTGTGTAGCTTTTGAAGTCTGAAGGTTGTGTGTATAAGATACCTGATGTAACCCTTTCATGGGGCCTCTCACAGGGCTGCAGTGTGGGAACCTAATCTGCTAAACAGAAGAAAGAGGCCTTTGTGGGCGTCTTATTAAAGGCATTTAAAGCTTTGCTTGTGTTAACCAGCTTTGAGGTTCCGCCGTGATCGTGAGTAAGAGGCTTTAGGGAGGTTGGGTAGATAATGTATACAGTTAATGGCGGAACGGCATATTCGCCTAATCTGAGGAATTGTTAAGATTAGAAAGACAGTGTTAAAAATTAAGCGCCTGCTTTGTTGATCTTTTTTCAGCTAAAAACATCTCTGCCTGGTATTTACTCTGGTTTGCATGTTTGAAGTAGAATTAAAGCACAGATGCATTGCTTATGTGGATGAAATGCACATTGCGGCACTCTTAATTATTAACACGACTTTGAAAACGCAGTTTGTTTAAATGGAACCATCAATCTCTCAGAGTTCATTTTGTTAATGTGCAAATTAGTGCAAATTTTCCAACCCGTTTTAAATAAGTGTTATAATTGTTTAGGCATCTCACCTCAAATGCAAATTATGAATCGAGCTTGTTGTGTTCGGTTCTGTATTTCGAAAGGAACACGTACAAGACAAAATTCAAAAGCAGTTTGTTTGCATTCTTCTGATAGCTTAGTACTAATGAGGATTTGTTCGACAGATCGGAAGAAATACCGTACCCTTGTGAGCTCTCAGCCGTTTTGACAATTGACCTTTAACCTTGGTACCATAGCAAGACGCCTGAGGAGAGCAGAACTAGCTGCTGTTGGTCTTCTGCTCCAACATGATTCTGTTTAGCCTTTGATTTATTTACATCAGCTTCCAAGACATCCTGTAAAAAGTTTATCACTTACCAGTGAAGTAAGCATGTTTAATGAAAGGTTTACTAACATTTAGAGTAGCTGTAATGTATTGCTTGACTTGACCTAAATATAGAACATGCTGGTTGTTTCGGTATTAAGTCACTATTTCCTCATCATCCCTCTTCTTGTATTGTTTCCAGTGGGATACCTCAGGGGTGAAGTCTAGCCTAAATATTACCCAGGCGACACTGGTAATTCGCATTAACTTCGCATTGGAAAACAGGGATTTGCTGTGATGTACAGCATATCTTTATACACATTACTGTATCTCACAAACGCGAGTACACCCCACACATTTTTAGTTTTTATACCTTTTCATGTGACAACACTGAAGAAATGACACTTTCTACAATATAAAGTAGTGTGCGTGTATAACTTGTATAACAGTGTAAATTTGCTTTCCCCTCAAAATACCTCAACATAATGTCAACACAATTAAGGTCTAAACTGCTGGCAACAAGAGTACACCCCTAAGTGAAAATGTCAGAATTGGGCACAAAGTGTCAATATTTTGTGTGATCACCATTATTTTCCAGCACTGCCTTAACCCTCTTGGGAATAGAGTTCACCAGAGCTTCACAGGTTGCCACTGGAATCCTCTTCCACTCCTCCACGACGACATCACAGAGCTGGTGGATGTTAGAGACCTTACGCTCCTCTACCTTCCGTTTGAGGATGCACCACAGATGCTCAATAGGGTTTAGGTCTGGAGACATGTTTGGCCAATCCATCTCCTTTACCCTCAGTTTCTTTAGAGCAAGTTAGTGGTCGTCTTGGAGGTGTGTTTGGCCCGGTCTCCAAAGGGAGGGGATCATGTTCTGCTTCAGTGTGTCACAGTAAATGTTAGCATTCATGGTTCCCTCAATGAACTGTAGCTCCCCAGTGCTGGCAGCACTCATGCAGCTCCAGACCATGACACTAGCACCACCATGCTTGACTGTAGGCAAGACACACTTGTCTTTGTACTCCTCACCTGGTTGCCACCACACACGTTTGTCACCATCTGAATCAAATAAGTTTATCTTGATCTCATTAGACCACAGGACATGCTTCCAGTAATCCATGTCCTTAGTCTGTTTGTCTTCAACAATCTGTTTGCGGGAGGACGACAGCCATGCAGACCAATTTGATGCAGTGTGCAGCATATGGCCTGAGCACTGACAGGCTGACCCCCACCCCTTCAACCTCTGCAGACCATGGTCCACCATGGCGAGGCCTGTTCTGAGTGGAATCTGTCCTGTTAAACCGCTGTAGGGACTTGTCCACTGTGTTGCAGCTCAGTTTCAGGGTCTTGACAATCTTCTAATAGCCTCGGCCATCTTTATGTAGAGCAAAAATTCTTCTTTTTTAGATCCTCAGAGTTCTTCGCCATGAGGTGCCATGTTGAACTTCAAGTGACCAGTATGAGAGAGTGAGAGCGATAACACCAAATTTTACACACTTGCTCCCCATTCACACCAGAGACCTTGTAACACTAACGAGTCACATGACACCGGGGAGGGAAAATGGCTAATTGGGCCCAATTTGGACATTTACACGTAGGGGTGTACTCACTTTTGTTGCCAGCGGTTTAGGCATTAATGGCTGTGTAAGGGGACAGTAAATGTACACTGTTATACAAACTGTACACACACTATTTTACATTGTAGCACAGTGTCATTTCTTCAGTGTTATCACATGAAAAGATATAATGAAATATTTACAAAAAAGGTGTACTAACTTTTGTGAGATACTGTAGTTATTCTTGAATATTTTGTGAAAAAGTAAAAAGTAGAATTTCGGGGGGGTTTTCTGCTAAAGGAATTTGGCGTACTCTTCTTCCTTCTGACTTTTCTCTAAGTTGTGATATTTTCCTAGGTTGTGTCAGCATATTGTTTTCCATACACCACATTTCACTTTTATGGACAGATTTACTGATTTTACTTTTCCTTTTGGATCGAGTGTTTATGAGCAGAACAGAGGTTTGAGAGAAATGCGAAAGCACAGCATGAATGCGGTTTTCCTCTCTAGCTTTCCCAGTTCTATCCCAGTTCTCATGTAGCCTCAATCCCAAGCTTTTGGGATTGACGGTATTGTGTTTTGTAATTATCGCACGGCTACTGGAGAATATCACTGTCATTCTTGCTAACATTTTTTACCAAGACTAAATATAGAACATACAGTGTTAAAGTTTATATACTCTTACCTTATTTTATGATTTGTCTCATCCAGCAGACTTATGTGACATAAGGGGGTTTCTGGGTTTGACATTTCTGCCCGTAATGCATCACTTGTAAAGGACTGCATGCAGAGCACGCACTACTGTAAACCTGGCTTCAGTTCCCATTTATTATGATGCCTGAGATCCCGTGCCAGCCCGAATAGATTTCCGAAAATTAGACAGCTAGGGGAAAAAAATTTTCGAGCCAAAATGTTGTCCTTTTTTCCATCTATTTCGGAATTAGATTCCAAGAAGCCAAACCAGCAGTCTCCCTCGGGTGCTTTAGCGGCTCTACAACAAGCAGTGTGGCGCACAAATAAAAGGATTTAGAGATGGTGAAATATATGAGGGTGAAAAAAGCCCCTCGGGTGTCAGCTCGCAGTTCTACCTGAACACATAACAAGATAAGAGGCTTTTCTCCTCTCTCATCAACATTGTTAATGAACATCAGTCATGCATCCATTATGTTTTCCCTAGCGCTGTCATGCCATTAAAGAAGTATAATTTATAACTTTCTATTTGGCTCTGTCTGCTGGCTAACTGCTGCCACATGCACAGCATCCGAGCAAATTACACTATATAGAGCACTGTGGCGAATTGTTGAATAAGGAGGTGGAAATCTGTAGATGAGCTCCTAGTAAGCATCTCCATATGGCTAGTATGTGCAGAGTCAGCAATGGAAACGTGCTTAACTCATGGCTCTTGCTCAGAATGTTAAGAAGAAATGTTTTCACTAAACTTCTCCTTACTATAAAACCTCTAGTACATATTCCTCTAGTAAATATAAACATTATTCCTTAGTGCTTCGGAATTGGTGTAATGATTTGACTTGTTTGACTCGCACTGGTGATTATTGCGATCATTATTGCTCTTATCTAGCATGTAGGTCAGGACCATTAGAACACGACCCCCGTCTTTCGCTTTCTCCCACAATCTCCTCCTCATCACGCTGTCGTTCTCTGCGTTGTGTGTGGGAGAGATGACCGAATGCAGAAAATCACATCCATATGTCATAACATAAACAGCAGGCCAATTTTGCATATGGAGTACAGAAAATTATCATGTTCACACAAGCAGAGCGAGCAAATCAATCCCGGCCTCCCCTAGAGTTTGAGCTGAGAGTGGCGCTTGTTCTGACGTACAGTAAGACAGATCAAATTTGCAAAAGCAGCTATTTAAAAAACGAATGTACATTTTTGCGGTTAACGTTTTTTAACCTTGTGAGTTCACCTAGCAAAAAAGGTTAGGGGCCTTGCTCAGGGGCCCAACAGCAGCAGTTTGACGGGGCAGGAGCTTGAACCTTGATCAGCCAGTCAACAAATCAAAGTCTTAACCATTTGGTCACCACTGCCCTATGAGAAGATAAGGACACCTGCCTTTATATCTTCCTGGTGTCTAAAAGGTGCCAGTTAACCTTCTCACTCAGAAAGTGTAATATACATTGTTCTAAAGTGTCATGTGTGCATGGTACACCAGCCCTGATTAAATTGATATTTTGGAATAAGTTTGAAATTGGAATAAATTGCTAGGAATGTTAATGCAGGTTTTTTAATTGTCATGAAGAACTCTATGCCATGTCGCTCCCTGAGCCCTACGTGTTACGGAGACTTACAGGCTTGAAATCCCTTTTCAACAATTTTCAGGATCAGCTATACATTAGATGAAAGTGTACAGTTTTTAAAGCTTTTTAAAACGTTCCAAATCGCGACTATTTCAATGAATGTTTTTACAAGACAGCACAAATACTGCTGTTTACACACGTAACTAGGATAACTGCATTGTGCTTGAAAATGGCATCGTATAAAGACACTTAAACAAATGACCTGAGTTCCAGACACTGTTTACGCTCTTTGCTTCCCTGCACTTCCTTTGTTTTCTCTTGGAAATCTTCTCGAGGGGAAAAACAATAACCCAGGTCAAAGTTCATGACCCGATTTAAGTTTCCTGCAGCGACAAAACCGTAAACATGGAGGTGGTGGCACAAATAAAACGTGACCATGTGCTTGTCTTGCAGGGTCCTTCAGGTCCACATGGAAACCCAGGTCGCCCAGGGCCGAAAGGACTTAAGGTTTGTATTGCTGCATGCCTGTTGTGGGATGTAAACTAATGTTAAATGAGTAGTTGTAAATTGTTCTGCTGATTAGCACAAAGAGGCATCATACATTAGCTCTAATATTACAATACTGTACATAAATAAATCAATGCAATACAGTTTATCTATTCATCTATTCAGTAACATCTTTAGTAACCACTGTAAACATATTCAGTATCTTCTGTGACATACAGTAATTCATAGACACGAAGGGCCGAGATCATTCATTATAATTGAGTTTATTTACTTATGACTTCCAGCAGCATGAGCAAAAGAAGTGGGCGTGTTTATTAATATTGAGAAATATTGAGGGATTTGCTACAGCAACTACCGATGACCGAGAAGACAGTAGAAGAACGTGATTCAAGAGCACACACTGTTTCACCTTCATTTTACACACACACACAAAATCTCCTTTAGTAATGTTATATTTTTGTGGCAAGAAAACTAATTTGTTGTCAGGTGAACTGATACTCGCACAACTAACTATAAAACGTTATTACTATGGCAGCCAGTAGTAAGGATACAAACGGGCAATTTATATTTATGGTCATAGCACTATGTAGCAGGTTTGATGGCTGCTTCTATATTTTCATTCAACTTTTTTTTTTATTTAACCTCCTACAACCTGGCGTCCACATACGTGGACATAAAATGCAGGCCAAACCAAAGCTCGGGTCTTAGGAGGTTAATAGAGTATATTTGTGAACAAATATTTGAGATATAACAAATATACAACTTCATATAACAATATAACAAATTCAATTCAATTAAAGTTGAAAGTGGGCTTTCAACAGTGATGATGCTTTTTCAAAACAAGTGGGTTCTACTAAGTGGGCCTAAACGTGGGGTTCTTCACAGAGGTCAAAAGAGAGATCTTTTCCGCTTGTATTCCGCTTTTCTCTCTCTCTCTCTCTCTCTCTCTCTCTCGCTCTCTCCCCCCCTCTCTCTCTCCCACTCCCTCTCCCTCCCCTTCCCCTTCCCTCTCCCTCTCCTGACTTGATTTTTATGGCTAGTACTTAAAGCAGCTAGTGAAGAGTGTGACATGGGCACTTGTCTTGGCAGACGTGAGCTGCTGGCACAGTCCTCATCATGCACTTCACAGTCTAACCTTGGGAATTTGGTCATAGTACAGCGACTAGTGACTTGCACTGTGTGTGAGCGTAGCATAAGATTGGGTTATAGAAGTTAAAGAAAAACATCCACTGCGTTATATTTGCATTGATCTTTAATTGTGGAAAAGCTTTAATTGCGGTTTAGATTAAATGGGCATTTTCTGCTTTATTTTCCAACATCTGCCAATGGGAAGTCATCCCTACAGTGAAAGAATTAATCTAATGCGGCAGCACTTTAGTCGTATATTCTGTCCCGCTGTCTCACTAAATCATCTGTACACTCAGACTAGCTTCCACTGCTGAGACTGAGACTACTATAGCACTAATAAAACTGTTTAAATGCTTTCAGGTACTCTACGAACTATGTACACAAAAGGCATCACCTATGTTCCTTGACTGCAAATGAAAAATGACCTCCAAAATAGATACACGCCATGTTCAAAGCACTTTAATTGTACAACCTAAACAAGCAAGCACCTAACCACTTATAATGCTAGCTCTGATGAGTGTGATTGAATACAACATGAAGACCTGAACACTTAATATAGACTGCCACGTATTGCCTGAAAAGGCAGAAGAATGTGCTTGGTGATCCCCAGTGTCTTTGGAGTGCTTTCTGTAAACTCATTCGCGCAGGCATATATGGGCCACACTTTTGTGTAAACAATCACGCTCGGGTTCGAGAGCTTTTATTAACCTCGTCGCTGTAAACTGGTCTCTGGAGATTCTCAATAGTAGCAAAGCTGAGGTCTGCTGTAGGACAGATGTTAGCAGTCTGCAGATGTGAATCAAGCCAACGCTGCATTGAAAAATAATGCATTAACCCAATTATGTCAATAACGAGTGTGAATTGAAAAATTGTTCCGGTGGACCGATTTCATCCGAATTTATTAGACAAGGTGGATTCTAAATTCTAAAAGGTTCAAAATGCCACATTTTCTACATCTGTCAAATAAACCATTATATAAGGTATGCAGATTGGAGTTGAATGAAAACACCGCTGGCACTTTCCTAAACATATAAAAATGAACAACATATCAAATAGGAAATAATGAGAAATAAATAGAAAATTGATAATAGTTATCAAACCATGTAAAAGAAATTGCAGTTATGTCACTTACTATATATACACTGAACAAGCATAACATTATGACCATTGCAGTTGAAGTGAAGAACACTTATCGCTTCATTACAGCAGGATGTATTACTGTTAGCGGGTGGGATGTATTATTGTTAGCGGGTGGGATGTATTAGTTATTACTGTGGGATGTATTACTGTTAGCGGGTGGGATGTATTACTGTTATTACTGTGGGATGTATTACTGTTAGTACTGTGGGATGTATTGCTGTTAGCGGGTGGGGTGTATTGCTGTTAGCGGGTGGGATGTATTACTGTTAGTGGGTGGGGTGTATTATTGTTAGCGGGTGGGATGTATTACTGTTATTACTGTGGGATGTTTTACTGTTAGCGGGTGGGATGTATTACTGTTAGCGGGTGGGATGTATTACTGTTATTACTGTGGGATGTATTACTGTTAGTACTGTGGGA
>JAOUQX010000022.1:6712057-6734389 GCA_028566295.1 Liobagrus marginatus
TTATTATTTTTTTTATACAGTTTTTTCCTATACATTTGTAAATAAACTACGTGTTAAAAATATATCCAGCATGAAACCTAAATACAACTGAATTCACAAATAAAAAGCTAATAAGTAATAAAGGATTTATATAGGCTTCTTGGTATTTGTCAGGGGCCCCCTGATTGGCAGCTGCTCCCATCACTTATTTAATTAAGTCCGCCCCTGTGAGTGATGCATTATTTTTAGATATATTTTGCTTTCCTTAGCTCAATTATTTCTAGTATGAATATGAATTCATATCACACATTATTTTCTTTTTTTTCTTTTTTATTATCCCTACTGTTTTGCAGGGGGGTCAAGGGCCAGATGGAAACCCGGGTGCCAAAGGTTATCCTGGCAGGCAGGTGCAGTAAATCTCCTGTTGTGCTGCTGACTCCTACAGTAGCCTTAAGATAATGTATTAAGTAAAACTTTGTACAGGAGGCTAAAGCCAAAGCCGTCATGCAACATGTCTGACATCCTAATCCAGCCCAAGCACAACAAAAACACAAACGCTAGTTTGTCTTGTATGAAGGGTGTATGAACGTTTAATTGTCTTTGTAGAACCGAAAGCATGAATCAAGTTCCCGAGCTATAAAATGTTTCTCCAATCTCTCCTACACACACAGCTGAGCATTATGGCAGCTCAGCATTATAAATCACGCGCTGGTTTATCCTCAGACTCCAAACTCATCTGGCACAGTTGCTTGAGTTTTGCTGTATTTCAAAAATGTTTATAGTCAACTCTGGACATTACTAGTGCACTGCTCTTTAAATCTGCTTGCCTGATTACAGTTATACTGCTGTAAGTGTAGATAATCTGGTGTGCAGTAGCTGAAGGTCAGAGTTTATTCAAATGCACCTGAACAGCATGTGCGAAATGCAGAGCAGACTTACTGCAGCAACACTTTTTTCCATGATCGACCCCCTATATGTGATCTCATGTAAACAAAATGAACCATAGTGACTATAACTACAGTGTTGTAGTGTTCCCATCGCTGCTGTCATTTACATTGTGGCCTGCTTGAATTGAATCCAATTAGGAGCATTTTGTAAATATTTGAACGTTATTTGGAACTTGAGGTAGTGTTGATAGGAAGTAAAGGAAACAGTTCCTGTTATCAGTCTGTTCTTGTTAAATAGGCTACGCTGTTTTCGTTTACACTGTCCCCTAAAACTCACAAACTGCTTTGTCAGCACGGTTTTGTGTCTCATTGTAGCATGCAAAGATCAGAACTGGCTTTGTGAAGCTGGAGTAGTTCTCAGCTTTGTCCTTATTGTGCATGGATTCTAACTTTGTTATTCTGAAATCCATTTATAACCTCTGAATAAATAAATTGATTTGTGCAGATAGCTAAGAAACCCTATTCAACAGCACTGTAGCTGGATTCATGCAATTCACCTATTGTATTTTTTTCAACACTGTTTTTCTGCCTAGGGTGTACTTTTACCCTATAAATATATGTCACATACACCATACGACCTGATTAATATATCCGTAGGTACATTTTTGAACATCTCATTGGACCTTAAATCTCTTTTTCATTTCCATTTCTGGCATTTAATTGTAATTGTAATTACTGTACACACTGTTAATAGTATTTTTATGCAACAATCCCCCCCCTTATAGCAAATGTACAGTTAGACGTCAAAGCATTTCACTGTATGTTGTACCACGTATAATGTACATGTGACCAATAAACTTTGAAACTGAAACATTTAGCCCCTATGGAAGGCTTTCCTCTAAAATGGGTAGTGTTACTGTGGCGATTTGCTCATTCAGCCACAATAGTGTTAGTAAAATGAGACATTTATGTTGGGTAAGGAGGTCTGGGGTTCAGTCCATCTCAGTTCAGTTAGTGGGTTGAGGTCAGGGCTCGGTGCAGGACACTTGAGTTCTTCCACACCAACCATAACAGACCAGATCTATATGGGCATGCGCTTTGTCACTCTGGGATAGTGTTTGAGTCTATTAGTTCCAGTAAAGGAAAATCTTAATGCTACAAGGATGTTGTGGCAGAAGTTTGGAGAAGACACAAGTGTGGGTGAGATAAGATAACGTTGCAATCATAAAACATAAATATCTCAATGATATAGTTTGGAATCATATTTACAAAAGCTGTAGATTTAGCTGTTTAATTAAATTAAGCAGTTAATTACTTAAATAGCTTGAGACGGATCTACAGAGCGCAACACAAAATCATTGGCAGGTGACCGAAGTGGGAGGAAAATGAAATTAAAGATTAACTAAAGAAAAACGAAGGAGACGAATTATTATTATCATAATAATTAACACTACATACCCACATATTAATTATACAATTTTAAACATAAATGTCTGTAACTTATCTGTAATTAAACTCAAACATGGACTAAGTAACATTGGCAGCATTCATCCAGTGTCAGTGCTTTTTTTTTTATATGGTTATGAATATTTCCAGCTGAAAACCCAAAATTCTACTTCACAGTTTTGTGTTTTGTAGGGGTTGCCTGGGCCAATAGGAAACCCAGGACCAAAAGGAGTTCGGGTGAGTGGCTTGGGGAAGGCAGTTCTTATTTTTTACCTGTCTTTGACTATGGTACTTTTAACATGATGCTATTACTGGTTGTTTAAATGCATTCAAGTACATAGCATGCACCTAGCTAGACCTGCTCCTTTAATTCTTACGTACTTGTTTTACACATTTAATCCAGTATGCTATGAGATATTTTTTTGAATAATTCCTAGAACATAAAGAGCTTTTACTCTCTAAAACGCCTCTAAAACCAGATTCGATATTTCCATCTTCTTTACTGAATATTGAACTACTGCTCATAAATCAGCGGTCTCTATTGTGTGTATGTAAAAATTCGGACTGTAAACATCATACATTTATTTGCCTGTTTTTAGAAGACAGAGTTGATTTCTCTTAAAAATAAAATCAAATTTCATTTGTTTCATATCCATATAGTAAGCTTGCATTATTATTTGTTTACACAAATACACACAGTTTGGAATATTTCGAGTAAGATTTGCACTATGATCATTGTTATAAAAAGACTGACGCACAGTGCATAACATGTTTGGTTGTATATTACATCTCTGTATTTCTTCCCATCATGTTGCATTTAATATTGTATTCATTCTTTAAGTCTTCATCATAACAATCATTGCTGTTTCTCTAAACCCAGTTCCACCCAGCTGCCAAGCCTCAGTGATCCCTGGCGTGAGGGTATGTGCCCTTGGACTACATCGTGGAAGCCAGCACCATGCAGTCCATGGGCATATACACTTGCCTCAAGGCCTAGGTCTTCATGAAGAGCCGCATCCACTGAGGCTACCTGCTGGACCGCTGTAGACTTCATCTTTGGCTTTAATGTAGCTCTAGATTCTAGGACCACTTATTTTGAATTCTTGTTGTTTTTTTTGTTTTTTTTACCATTATTAATTTCTCCTTTTTTAGGGCTTCATTGGAATCCCAGGGCTTTTTGGTCTACCGGGACCTGATGGAGAAAGAGTGAGTTTGGCCTTTTCTAACCTTTTGTCTCACACACAACATGCACATGACTCAGCATTTATCAGTAGCACATTTAAATATGTCCTAGTGCAATCTTCCAATTTAAATTCCAAGACCCTGAATCACTGATACTAAGACCTGGTTTAATCCCACCATAACATTCCCACAGTAAGGAATTAATTTCCTTTAGAAACATGCGGTGGAGTGCCCTAGAGCAGAAAGTGGCACGTTCTGTTGGGGAAAAAATGTTGTGGTTTGCATTTATACCCAACGAGCAATTTGCTCGTTTAATCCGGGCAGTGTAGAAAGGCAATGCAAAAGGGACATGCGCTACTAAAAGAGCACACAGCCTCCCAGCTAGGTGGCCACTCGTCCTTCTCCCAATATTTACACATGGTCTTTGAGCTGTCGGAATTCCTGCTGTGTGGGAACTATAAGCCTCTCTATAAGACCTGGAAAAAGATCTGCCACAGATTAGCCAGATCAGTTCTCCCATTATCACGCATGGATGGATACGAGCATGCTGCGCATTGATAGAGTCTATTTTGTGCATGAAAGAAATAAAGGGCTTTTCAGCACATTTCATTATATCCACCATGCTCACTGTTTAATTAACTCCTCCTGCTCTTTTCGGTCTCTCTTTTTTTGACGCAGGGTATTCCTGGTGTTCCTGGGAAGAAGGGCAAGATGGGTAGGCCGGTAAAGTTTTTTCTCAACATCCTCTCTCTCGAAGCCTATGTGAATGGTGTGTCTGTCTGTACATGTGGGTGTATATGTGTGTGTGTACGTGTGTGTGTGTGCTAAAAAAAAAATATCAGAACAGTGTCAAGTTCTGAGTGTGATTTCCTAGCTGGGATTTTATGGATACATGTTCAAGCAGTGTTTCCCTGAATAAAATGACTGCTTTGTGTGTATATACTCTGTATCTAATGTATATGCAATATATAGTGGTCGCCAATATTATTATTAGAGCACTAGTATTTTCACCAGCTAAAACCCGGTTTGAAGTCAGCTATTCCTACCATTTGCTGTAGTGTGTCAGTAGGAAATATCAGCTTACATTTCCAAACATTCATTTTGTCATTAATTGTACTCAGTGAGATTTTTGTATACATAAGGAGTCTGACAGCAGGCAGCACTCCACAAAGAGATCTGATCTCATCATCACCCAGACATTAAGTCATTCAGTGGTTAAGGTGTTGGAGATGGTGGATTGCTGATCGGAAGATCATGGGTTCGAATCCCAGCACTACCAAGCTGCCACTGCTGGGCCCCTGAGCAAACGCTCAGTTGGTTAACATAAAATGTAAGTCGCTCTGGATATGTCTGCCAAATGGCGTAAATGTAAGACAGCACAAACTGAGAGAAACCAAAACCAGAAGAACCGTGGAAATGTCTCCAAGATGCTCCAAGAAACCAACCTGCAAAGCTACAATACTGTTGTATGCTGTACAATGAGACTGCAGTCCAAAATAATGATAGATAAATAGATTTTCCTTATCAATTAACTTGTATTAGTTAAATTAAGTCAACATTTGCTGTGACCATCCTTTGTGTTTAAAGCAGTTTTTGCCCTCCGCGAACTTGCGCATAGTTTTGCTTTTTAAGTCGGTCTCTGAGCATCTTGGAGACGTTGCCTCAGTTCTTCTGGATTTAGTCTGTCTCACTTTGTTCTGTTTCTTCATGTCGTTCCAGGCAGACTGGATGATGATGAGATCAGATCTCTGTGTGGAGTGCTGGCTGCTGTCAGACTCCTTGTGCAAACCAAAATCTTACTGGATTATTACAATTAATGGCAAAATGAATGTTTGGAAATGTAAACTGACAATTCCTACTGACACACTACACCAATTATAGAAATAACTGACTTCAAACCATTTTTAACCGGTGAAAATACTAGTGTTTTAATCATTTTGGCCACCACTGTAGCTACAAATAAATCAGTCCATGAACTTGCTGAAAAAACTGGGTCTTAGTGCCTGACAGATTAAGCAGATTACAGCCTCGATGTTGTCTGGGTCAAGAGTCAAAGTACATGTTTTAAGGAGCTTAGCCTTAGGGGTGAATACCATGAAATGTAGAAATGAGCAAAAGAAAAATATGTTGTTAATTCTATATATAGTTATATGAGAACCAACAGGCTTTAACACTGAAGAACACTGAGAAAATAGATCATCATCCAGATGCTATCATTAAGCAGAAAAACACTATTAGGAGGCTATCTTTTATAGCATCACATTCTCTCTTTTTTTTTTATCAATCAATCACAAAGCATATCCTCCACATACTGGATCATCCAAATATTAATTTGGTATATCCTGTCCTGTTTTGGCAGAGGAATAACAAGCAAACAGCACTTTCTACCAGCAATTTTGACCTCAATTTCATAGAAATGACTTTCTGTAAAATTTTCACATGCTCTGAAATATAAACTGCATTGTGTTCCAATCTCGAATGAAATGCATAAAAAAGAGCCCCACTGCTTTCTTTCTGAACTGTAACAAGCAGTAGTTTCTCAAGATTGTAATGCCCTGAGATATACTATTACATATATATACACTATTACGCAACGAAAAGATGTCGGAGATACCGACGCCATAAGAACTGTCTTTTACAAGACGAAGCACTTTGTGTGGTTCGCACGCATCCAGCTTTTGCCTCAGAGTGACATCACAGCTTTAGGTGGTAAATAATGAAATAGTAGACATATGCGAAATGGCTCTGTCAGCAGAACGCCTTTTAGACTCCATCTTCATGCACTTTATCAGCCCACAGAAGTACACAGCCCACGGAAATACACAGCCCACGGTATTTCCTGTACGCCTGACAGAAATGAGCATCATTATACCACGAGCCTCAGTTTTCCCCAACCAGTCACCGCAGAGTAAAGCATTTTAGTTAATGATCCATGCTGTCAGAAGGTTCATTCATTATTATTTTCATGCCGGTATCTTTCCTGTGTTAGCGGTTTATAGTAATATTTAGAGAAAATTCCTTCAGATTAAACAGGGGATTCGATTTTCTTTGCATAGTTGCACTGTGTGTATTGGCTTGCGTCAGAAATCAAAGATCTGCTAAAGTAATCAGTTAAAGCTGAACATGCACTCTTTCTTCTCTACTCCTTTTACACCTTGGCAACCGAACTAGTTCTGTTAAAGTCATTTCATTTCCACTCATATCGCTGTTTTGGATGTGTTGAGTTCTTTAGAAGAACATCAGGCTGCACCAAGAACCTCCATCAGTCTGATCCAATTATGTAACTTGACTTATAGATGGGTCAAATGAGTGGTGCAGAGGGGTTTCATTGTCGCCTTGCAGTTCCACAGCCCCCAGGGAGAACTTGAGCTCAGGTTTCTGTTTGCAATCTGTTTGGAGTTTCCATACATGTTCTTCCCGCATCCAGGTCAAATTTTCAGGTTCCTACCACCTTGGCAACCTGCAGTTAAATTATTCTTAAGAGTGAATCTACATATGTACCAGAATGGACCATACTATTTACTTTTCTTAATTACAATGTGCTTAATGAATGAATGAATGCTTTCTATTAAGATCCAGACTTATAAGGCATCAGTTCCACTGTTACTTTGGTATAACCTAGCTTCTATGAAAGCTTTTAGTTGCCTTTATAGCTGAAACCTATGTATAGGAAATGAATAGTAGAATTATTCATTGTAATAATAATTGTTAATAATAATAATTAATAATTGAATTTGCTACTAATTTGAGACTAACTGTGTTGTCTCTCTTTAAAAATGTAAAGATTTGGGTTTGAGGATTGAGATGCATAGGGTGACCTCACATCCCGCTTTGCGTTTTGACCCTTTGTGCGGCACGTCGGATATTGACAGAACGTCGCGCATTTTCATCAGTGTGTGTTAGTTTTTTAATGTTAGTCATATTAAGAAAAAGCAAATGCATTAATTTTTTGCAGCACCTCACACAAAAACAGCTATTTTTTCCTTAATCCTGGCTTTCATCCAATGGTTGAAGGGGAAAGAGTAAATACGGTCACTAAGAGGCGGTGACAGCTTTCAATCAAACTGTGGAGCAGTAGATTCTCTGTCAGAAAACAAACTTGCCGGGGTTCTGGATAATTGGTTAATGTAAAAATGTGTAGCTTGTGTCCATTGTGGTGTAACGGTGGATTCTGGAAGGGACTAAAGGACAAACATTTTTACGAACTGAAAGCAGAATCTTTTTTTTTTTAAATTCGGTTAAATATACATTTTTATAACAGTTTCAGGCTATGTTTTAGTGTTGGTAGCATGTCCCACATTGGCCCACATTTGTTTTGTGGTTTTTTGGGGTAGTCACCCTACAGTCGCATTAAGCCAGGTGTCTGCTCATATATTACAGTGTCTCAGTGCCTCCCTTTTCTTATGTTTAGGGCTTTACTGGGGATTTTGGTGAGCGAGGACCACCAGGACCTGATGGAAATCCAGTGAGTATTAATATTGTGTGACCTGCAAAACTTTCTGTAGCCCTTCAAGACATTAAAAAAATATAGAAGATTCTATCTCCTTCTTTTACAAAAAGTAAATATTATAAATATGCTTACAAATATGGCACTATATATAACTGATCAGGTCAGCCATAATGTTAAAACCATCTGCCTAGTCCCCTTGGTGCTGCCAGCTCTAATCTGTCAAAGCTTGGACTTCACAAAACCTCTGAAGGTGTTCGTGGTTATTGCAGCAGCTGTGGATTAGAATAAGATTTTTTTAAGTCTTGTAAATGGACTGGAATGGTTCGTCCATCACATCCCTCAAACACTCAAACTGAATTAGAACCAGGGGAATCTGGAGACATATATGCTTTGCCATGTTGTTAAAATCACTGCAGGTTTTGTATCACGGTGCATTACCTGATGAAAGATAAGTGTTGTACTTGGTCTACTCCACCCCCCATCATTGTTTGGCCGCTCTAACCGGTCTGCGATAAAGCAGACTGTATTCTTGGCTGTTCGGTGTATGTGAGAACATTTACACCAAATTTTGCTTGAAAATATGAAAGTATGTATATCTTTTTCTGTAAGAACAACAAATATTAAAGTATATGAATGTAACAAATATAGATACATGTAGAACCATATAGTCTAATTGTCTCAAATTTCTATGTAATATGCAAAGTACTAATTACTACAGGACCACACTGAGAGGCAAGGATTAGATTCAAAATTCAATTCAATTGAAGACTTGTGTGATGGTTAACAGTATAAGAACTTAAAAGCCTTCGGCGGAAAACGACCCTAGCCATAGGTTTACACGACAAAACTTTGAGCTTGGACTTCTGAAAGGACTTTAGCTTGGGCTAAGGCTTTATTCTGTCCTACAGACCAATTCAGGCTCCCTGACCTTTTCTTGCACTCTTCCAGCATGTCCTGCACCACGTCTAAAAGTCAGAGTGACCACAGCAACCATCACTTGCCAATAAATACAACCACTAACTGCCACCACATTCACACACACCAGACCAAGCTCCAACATATCACCAGCTCCATAGCAGACACTCATAATGAGAAGCACAGCTGTTACCGTTACTGGAACATAGTGTTAAGTAAAACACTTTTGCTATCTGATGGATCGATTTACTTCTAGTAGCTTTTAAATAGCTATTATGTCATTGTTCCGTTTGGTTCCATGTTTTAGACCTTGGTTCCCATGCTGTTCATAATTTTAAAAGATTTTCCTTTATTTAACTGAATGAACACACTAATAACAGCATAATTCCTATAATCCATATTTAGATGAAGGGTATCCAATTTCGATGCCATCTACAGTAGTTAACACATGCACACAAACCTCAGCTCATAGCATTTAAACATACGCTTCAATAGAAACATTACAGCAATATTCGGACTGACCCGCTTGATTCTTTTCCCTTGTGTAACCCTAACCTTCTTTTTCTCCTTTCCTCTCAATCCGGCTATTTCATTCATGAGTTACTCGGCAAAGGCTGCCAACCCATCTCCGTTCTTTCAGCTCACATGAAAAGGAAGGAAGAAAACATACACAGGAGATGCTTTTGGCAAATAGAGGAAGTAGCAGTGGCAGCTAGCAGCAGGCCAGGCACGCCGCACAACAAGTCCTTCTCTGTGCTTCAAAGCAGCTTTGTGTCCAGCGGGAGATATGAGCCCCTCTGTTATCAGGAACGAAAGAATGGCGTCTTTCAGCCATGTTTCACTCTCCTCTCACCTTCTATTTACCTTTCAACCCTGGCCAGCCTTTCTGTTCAGTGTTTAAAATAGAAACTAACGAGTCTTTGTTTCTGCATTCTGCTCTCTCCTTAGGGAGAACTGGGTCCACCTGGTCCCAGTGGAGTACTCGGCCTTATTGTGAGTATATGTATGCTTATAATCCCTTATTAAACTTTTGTCTGTTGTTTTAGTCAGACTTTTCCTTCTGAAATACTTTTTCCTCAGCTATAAGCCTGCTCAAATTTCGCCAGTAATATGAACGTTGCAGCCAAAAATGCAGCACTTTCTTGGTTTCTTTCTTCGTGAGTGTTACTTAAATGTGTTAAGTATGGAATAACCCATGACAGGGAGTTACAGAGTGCAATTTTATGTTGCTTATTTTTAACAGCATACCCTGGAGTCTTTTATTTCTTTTACACCACAGCAATTTGACAATGATTCTCCATGTTAAAACGTTCTATAGCTATGTTCAATGTTAGGAAGCATGTCCGTTATTGTGATCAGTTGTATATTATTAAAACTACAAATATTTATAAAATGCAAACTGGAATTTTAACAGAACTGTTGTTCTGGATTTTGACGATTTTTCATTTGGTTTTTGGACAAAAAAAATATATATAAAAAAAAAAAAAAAGGAAAAACGATTAACATTTGTTTTAGTTTTAAGGCATTCAAATAATAAAACCTAGGTTTTGTCAATGAAAAACATAGATAGGGTATAAATAAAAATATTGCAGTCTGTATATTTACTAATTACAAAAGAGAAATAATTCATATAAAAATTACAAAGGCTTACTGCCAGTAACTGTTGATCTATATTTCCAATCAAGTTTAAAAAATAAAATGTCTTAATTAAAAACCGAATCATGGGCTCATATAAGCCAATTTTGACATAGCTATTGCCAATAGATTATGAATATAGAAGTAACAACATTTGTATTTTTTTTACGTTGTTAATATACATTGTCTATACTATACATTGTCTATACTATACATTGTCTATACTATACATTGTCTAATCTGGTGTGTGTGTGTGTGTGTGTGTGTGTGTGTGTTGGCAGGGGGACATGGGACCTCCTGGAATCCTGGGTCTTCCAGGCCCTGTTGGACCCAAGGTGATTAATTAAACATCATCTCAGCTGTTTTAATGTTTTAATTGGACAATCCTCGAATCCCTTTTACATTTTATACCACAGAAGGTAAAAACAATAAGCTAGTGTTTCCTCTTCACTGAGCTGCAAAAAGAATTTCTAGGGACACGTTAGGCTTGAACAAACACAAGCACACAAAAGTCTCATGTTGAGGTGAAACTGATCCACATCCTACAGTGCGATCACTAAAAGCTGAATTCTTTTTTGACCAAGGAATAGCGGTGTGTAGCTCTCACTTAAGGCCTTTTCTTACTCTGCACATTTCAAACCAGTGTAGTAAAATGGAGGTCCAATCTGTTTTTTCTTTATTATGTCCGACCCATTAAACACAAACAGTGATTAACTCTGTCCTGTTGTAAGCTTTAAGATATTTGTGATTCCTGTTTATAGGGAACATAAGAGGTGTTTATGCTTTCTTTATTGTTTTCTTTTCAGGGGGTATCGGGGAATCCAGGAGAGCCCGGACTGAAAGGTGATAAGGTGATTTGAATACACTTTATTAGCTTACATACATACTGCACATAATATGTACGAGATGTGATGATGTAAAAGTGTAGCAAAATTAAACAGCCAAAAAGAAATCCCCACTTTGGCAAGCTTTATGATCAGTTATGATTTATGATAACCTAATGATCAGTTACCAATATTCCAAAAATGACGCTCTTACGTTTGTTTTGCATAAATGTTACATATCTGAATACTTAAAATCATTTCATTGCAACAAACATTCTAACATCTAAAGTACTTTAAACATTGTATTATTACAGGTATTTCTAAAAATCTGTTACTTTTATACTCTCTTAATGGCCACAAAGATGTCTAATTAATGTGATAAATACAACATCTATGCTGACATTAATAGGGCATTCAAGGTCTGTCTTTCAGAAGATTGGCAGCTAGTATGGTTATATAAAGTGACATAATATATGACCAAAATATATGTATCTATATGGGGTTAACTCATAGCAGTCCAGTACTGACCAAACAGTAGCAATGAATCCACATATCTCCCTGAACAGTCACTGAGTAAGACCTCCAAAAATAAATAACTATAGCACACCGGCCAGCCACCAATAATATGCAGCGAATCTATAACATGGTGTAGGTACCTCTAACTAATCTAACCTTTATACCCCTTACTCTGAACTGTTGCACACCTATAAAGTCTGTTATAGTGTGTAAACGTCTGCCAGTTGCGCTCAACCTACATTTAAAAGGTATTTTTTAGGTAGTGCTAAGTTTTGATTTATATACCTGCGGTGATGGCCGACTACTACTTCTTTGAAGCCCTTCTATTTCCAAAGCTCAGACAGCAAAATATCAGCCAGTAAGACTACTTTTTCCTGTTTCTGCTGCCCCGTTCCTCTGCTGTGTCCAGCTGGTGTTTCATAACCTTCTTCTGTCAACATGTCTGCAAATTTTTTCCCGGCATCACAGTGTTGTTTTTGGTGTTTTGGCATAGAACATAGATGTCCATTGATTTTAAATAAACATCATATGCTCTCGACAGTTCTAATTAAGGATGTCCAAAGTGACATATGGCTCTTTGTATTGTCAGGGAGAAATTGGTTTACCAGGAGAGCCTGGAGAGCCTGGATACAAAGGTGACAAGGTATTTACGTTGGCTTTTTTCACCTTTTTCTACTTAACTGTTTAAGTGCTAATGAATGAGAGCTAATAGTCTAGTGCTAAATCTTTAGGGTATTCAAGGTCTGCCAGGAATGCCAGGCATTAGAGGAAAACCAGGGCCCCAGGTAACTTATTAGCAAACATTATCATGTGATTAGCACAATTACATGTTTCTGGTCTAAACAGAAGTCATAATTCATGCAATTTTTTTGTCCTCTTAGGGGAAACCTGGAGATCGTGGGCCAGATGGTTTGACCGGCCCACCAGGCCCAGAGGTAACTAATTGCAAACTACTTTTCCGAGAGATGCCCAAACACAAATGCTTAGCCAGCTCTGAAATGGATGTATTCACTCTGTCATCACATGATCATGAATTCCAACCACGCAACAGCTATCCATGGCCAAGAGTCAAAGAACACAAAATTTGTCCCTTGTTAATAAGAGCTGCACTGGCCAAGTATGGGCACCGAATGGAAAGGAATGGGAAAGGAAATTTTCTGAGCAAGGGCTGCGTTGTCCTGCAATGTACGTTAAACATCTTGGGGAAAACATATGATAACCATCATGATCCAGACTAGTAGCTGTTGTGTAACGGGAGAGAAGCTAGTGGGTGGAAATGCCAACTGACCAAATTGAGAGTAAATACAGTGTGAGAATAGTTTGTGGCTAAATCTGTGGCTGTAGAGATTACTGTATTCATTTTTCTTTAGGGATTTCCAGGGGATATCGGACCACCTGGGCAGAACGGCCCAGAAGGCCCAAAGGTTTGTTACTTTTGCAGTCGACCAAATATTACAAATATGGAAGACAGCTTGTTCTAAAATGATTCTAAAATTTTATGTTCAAAAGTTATGATACGGTTATTTCAACGTTTCAGCAACTTATGGAATTCACTTAACTCAAATGCCTACAATGGTTCTATGTGATTGAGGAACAAAATTAGATATCATGCCATTCCTATCAGCAATTATATTTTACAGTGTAAAGCAATTGTTCATTTTAAGTGATCACGTTAACGCTACATCATTTACTCTAGTAATCAAAAGCTTGATATTAAGTTTAACATAAGCAATGATGTCACAACTGGTTTAAAATGTAATATGTTATACAAACTAGTCATAATTTATTTTTCACCTTTAACTGTGTACCACATCACCTCTGTCAATTTCTAAATAGTCTAAAAAACTGTTTTAGCAGTTCAGGTGGTAGTAAATGGCGAATGTTTTTTCTCTAGGGGAAGTCAGGATTGCGGGGCATACCTGGTCCAAGAGGAGCAGCTGGACTTGAGGTTGGCCCTTTCCCATGGATCACACAAAGCAATATTGTCCTGCTATTAGTCTGGTGTTAGATTTTCACACTCACTGTTCATTAAGGATTAATTCCAAATTCTTTCGTCCGGGTGCCAGTTGGATACACTGTTCAGACATCTGAGGATAGTTGTTTTTTTTGCAGATTCAGTAAGTGGGTGGACTAGCTTGTCGTAAGAATCATTCACATGTGTACTTTTAAGAGCGTTTACTGGCTGTGACTCAATCGTAGTTTAAAACCATAGTTTCGTACACGGCAATAAATGTTGTTAATGCTTGTGGTTTCAGTGAATCACCCCTTTGATTGGTTCTGTTCTGGTTCCTCAGGGGGATGAAGGACCCGTTGGACCAGCCGGGCCTCCAGGACAGGAGGTGAGTGCACTCTGTATAATACGTGTATCCCATTTACTACAGATCATGCCATAAATCTAAAGTGTAGCAGCAGCATGAAATTGCCATTACTGCTAAGACCTGCTATAAAGCACGCCCAGGTTGGTTAGCAAAAACTTCTAGCAAGGCTATTTGAGATTTCCGTTGTCACTTGGGAACGCTGTAACACAATTTCAGTGTGCAGTTTATAAAGCTTAAAATGTCTGCATGTTGAAGGTGGTTCCAAACAGATTTCTTTTCAGTGAGTACATGTAGAGTGCAAATGAAAAACACATGGACAGTGTAGGAAAGGGCATTCAGTCTTTAGGTGTGCGGTCATACGAAGGTGCATATATTGCATATTGAAATTACAATTCAGCATTGTGTAAAAGTTATTAAAACGCCGTTTTGTTTTGTTTTTTATTTATGCCTTAGATTCATAATAATGTAGAGTGAGAATCCTGCAATATTCAAATTTTGTACCCTCAAATAAAACGAGTATAAATGTCTCGTACTGGGTAATGTTTTGACTGGGTAATGTTTTGACTGCAAATGTGGACACCCTATATAGTTTTATATAGTTCTATGTAGTTTTTCCACAGACGGGAAATGAGAAATTATCTGCAATATTGACAACCTTCCAGTTAATAGTAGTCAAAGCCTCCCCTGGTATCATGACCGGCACATGTTTAGAGCACACGATTTTATACAGAAAGGTTGCGTTGCTATTTTTTGTGTCCCCACAACAATTGTAAAATGTCTGTCTTAACCTCCTGGCAGATGTAATCAGATTTGAAAAAGTTAGATGTTAAAAGAATAGTTTTTGATTATTGTTTTAGTGGAATTTTGTAGCCAATGTTTGTTTCGAAGTGTCAATAATCATGAGTTAACTTTGTTCTATTTGGCATGAAAACACAAAGATAAGAGAACGCTTGATGCAGCTCTGATAAATTGTGTTACACTTCAGTATCTCAGTAGTCATTTAGCTGCTCTGAGTGCAGAGGCTAAGCTTTGGACCTTCCCCAAATTCAACATTACCCTAAGAAAGCCTGATCTTAGTCCAGACTTTCTCAGACTATGCACGATAGATTACTAGTAATGATGCATTCAAAACTTCTAATATTCAAATCGACTTCAATCGAAACCAAGCTGGCCACATCTTAAGATGGACCGGAGACACAGGACATTTTTTGCTAACGATGTAGGGAAATTCAACATTAGATATAAGCTGTCAACACAGACTTCATTCGGGGTCCAAAATAAGCGCAGCTGATGTGTGATCTTTGATAGAATGGCAGCCACAAGACAGCTTGACACCTTGACGCTATGGCTCTATTCCTGTGCATTTATTTCTTAAAGCTGTTCCCGCGAGGGAGCTGATATGGATGCGGAGGGTGGAGGCTGGTGTCAGGCACAGCAGCTAATGAGATGCCATGGAGGCCCAGGTGCCTAAAAGTAGGAGAGAATTGTGTGCTATAGGTCATTTCTGTTTTTTGTTCAGGGTAGGCCCGGGAGCAAGGGATTGTCAGGAAAAGCAGGAACAGATGGGCCAAAGGTATGTTACTAGAATTCATATTTATGTGGAAAGTTTCTCTTCTCATTTATAGTCATGGATAGTATGGCCATTGTAATGCACCATTTAAAAAAAAAAAAACCTTTCTATGCACTACACTGACATATTTGAATGGCTCATAGAAATATTTTATTTATTAGAAAATGTTCAGATAATTGCATGAAACACTAACTGGGACGTCTACTGTAGGGAGAGCCAGGAATAACTGGAAATGTTGGAATTCTTGGTGAACGGGTAAATGTTTTTTCCCTACTATTTATAAGCATTGGCTTGCTGAAATGTTTTGGCTGTTGCATATATTTAATGAGCTTATGTAGATATGTTGCATTCATGTTTTATAGGGACCTGAGGGGTTTAAAGGGCCTCCTGGTGAGCCTGGCCTACCTGGAGAGAAGGTCAGTAGGTTGTTTAGACCATTATCCCAGAAGTTTGTTCTCGTTTGTTTGTGCTCGTCTGTTGTTTCTGGAATATTTCAGGCGTCTCTCAACAAAAGATTCAAGAGATGTTCTTGTATTGTCTTCTTGCACAAATAGCACACCAACGAGTCTATTGCGATGTTTATTGTTTTTGTTCCTCACTTTAGGGAGATCGAGGAGAGACTGGTCAGCCAGGGCCACCTGGAGAGAATGGAGCCATGGTAAGGAGTAAGTCCGGATTTAAGCTTTGCTCTCAGGGGCATCTCTTTTACTCACAAAGGCTTTTTACTGTAGCGCACAGGTGGGTAGTCCATTTTCCTTAAGTTACTTAGCTCTGCTTGTTTTCCAACACTCCCTGTGCAACCAATTGCTGACTACCTGGATCAGGTGTGTTCAATCAAGTATAAGCTAGCAATTCACTCGGTCTTCCTCCCACTTTACCTTCATCTGAAATAGTATCTTCCAGCTTCTGATTTATTGAGCACACCTGATCGAAGTAATCAGCAGTGGGTAGGGCACGGAGAGTGTGAACACAAGCATAGCAAAGTAACTTAAGGAGCATGAAGTAGCCCCATCTGCAGTAGTGTAGCAGTAACATTACTGTAGAAATCATGGCTTTAATGTTGGAATCTGCTGGGTCAACTAATTAACAGTTCACCAACAAAACCCTGAGTCATTCCCTAAGTATGGTATAAGGAAATGATAGATGTATCTTTACACACTGTGAGTAAAAGAATTATGAAGTCAGAGTCCAAACCAAAAACAAATGCAGTGCAAATTAGCGACAGCAAAATGTAAGGCTTGACCAAGTGTGACATCTCCATTTACATGAACCTTTGCACTGTGAGGGGAGAAAAAAAGCATTTGCACTTTTTTACGATGTTCAACGATACATGATAAAATATTTGGGTATGACTGGCTGACTAATGACAACGTAATGAAAATCAGTATTTCTAGTGTATTGTGATGTAATCTCTTTGGCCAGTATAATTCTTATTACGTGCAGAGGTTAGAAAGACAGCTAGACTGATAAAGTGTTCAGTAAATCCGCAGTATAAATTTGTGAACTTAATGAAAACCTCTTAATAAATAGGTTTAATCATCTGGAAAAAATTTGCAAAGTTTTATTTAGCACTGGTTATTAAGTCATTGAAATGAACACTGTGTTATTGGGTTGTTTCAGTATTGTTCTAATGATTGGAATTTTTAGGGACACACAGGAACACCAGGTGAAAGAGGACTATCTGGACCACCAGGAATACCTGTAAGTACATTAAAAAAGTTCAAAACGCAGATGAATGACCGATGGACTATTTACACTTTAATAATATTTCAATCATTCATACACTGCTTTGATGAGTTTGGCCAACAAAGTTGGTAAGGAAAGTATTAGGTCGATAAGGAAAGTATGCTTAAGTTTGTTAATAAATATCTCATGTGCAGTCCTGGAAAAGCGTCCATTAATAAGATCAACATGTCATGTGGATTAACTAATGACATGTTATGTGGATTTACCAGGAAAACAGGTCTTTGTCAGGTTCGAGGCTGTTTTATTTCAAACAACATGATACATTTTAATGTTAGAAAGCTCTGTTTATGCCCAAAACACTGCACTGATGTTGACTATAGTGACTTAACGTGTTGGAGTATCTCAGGTAATACTGAACCTGGACTGACTCACTAATACAGTAGTACGATCAGTAGGCTTTGGAAATCAAAACCTCAGACACCTCTGTAAACTTCACCACCCTTCTACTGTGCTACGCTTCTCTGCTCACTTTATCCAAAATGTTGACATCACTCTAGCTCTGGCAGGAAATGCCTTTCTGAGGCACACTGGAGAGTCTCAGCTGAGAGCAATGCATGCAGCACAGACCAGAATAAACATAAATACGATCCTTTGAAGGGCCGAGCTTTCACTCCCAGCTTTAATTTGTAAAGGTTACGTTGTATATGTAAGCAACAGTGGACACATTCTTACTGGGTCTGGATACAATGAGACCCAGAAAGAAGGCTCTGATGTTCGGCTGCAACAATGTGCTATATATTTTTTGTCTTATTGTCTCTCCAGGGCCCTCCTGGTCCTAGAGGTCTCAGTGGCACTAGAGGACCCAAAGGCAGAAGGGTAAGAGCCAATGTCCAGTTACTAATATTGCAAAAGTCAGATATTTGATGTACAAAAAGACATAGAACAATGGTGCACTGATATAAAAGTAACCAGGAAAATATTTTCAATCAGCCAAGGTTAATGCCAATATTAATAATATTCCTTTTCCTGTGTGGGCTTGATCTTTCCACAAAGTTCTTCTCTTTTCATTGGATTGACTTTACTCCTTACGTTCTTGGAGGCTCATTTGGTCATTTAGCATTAAGTGATCATGTTGAACCATTTTTGTTTTGAATAAATCTTATGAATCACTTAATGGTCATGTCTACTATTGTAGGTCTTGAATAAAAGTGCCATTACAGTAGCTGTGTTCTCGTTGGCACAAAAAGTATTTACTCTATCACAAATCATCCGTTTCTTTATTGAAAACAAATACTATGCACTTGGTTTAGTTTGGCTTGATGATAAAGAATTATACACAGCGAGGGAGGACTCTACTGCAACTTTTCAAATCCTTTCTGCCTTCCTTCCTTACAGTAGTTTCAAATTGAAATTTTAAAACATTAATTGTTGAAAAAGTTATTTTGCTATTTGTCATGCAGGCTTGCCTTGCGGATTAATTGTTACCCAAATGCAAAGTACTATCTCCAATTACAATGAATCAGTATTACTGTGTTTATTAAGTGAACACTACCGACCATGCTCTGCACCCAATCAAGAGGCATGTCAATAAGAGAAGAGGAAACATCCTTCTAAAAGCTTTTCGTGTTTTTAACATATGATAGATGCTGAAGGATGTTATATACTTAAATGTGACCAGTGGTCAAATTGTTTGTATTCAAGTCAATGATAGGATTTATTATTATAAGCATTATTGTCATTGATATGATATATCCGAAGCAACACCAAAGCAGTCCATCACATGCACACAATATAAGCATGGTTTTAAACAGTGGAAGAAAACCAGAGAACATGGAGGAAAACCCTGCATACTCCAGAATAACACATGAACCTACGTTCAAAACGTAGCCGAAGTTTAGAATCAAACCCAACACCCTGGAGCTATGAGGCAGCAGTGTTACCTACTGCTACCACAAATCTTCATTTATCCATTCATTTGTGGGTCCATCTATACATCCAGGTCTCCATCCATTTAACTTTCTAGCTTCTTGTTGGAGTGGTTCTAAAGTTTGCTCTCATCTCAGAAAAAACATGCACATTGATGGATTGGCTATGCTAAAAAGCTCATAGTTATGACGAGTGAGGGATTCTATTCTTAGGGATACTAAGAGTAACGAGTATCTGTGTATCCAAGATCTAGTGAAAGACTGACCAAAAAAAGGAGTGTTAGTAATAATGAATACATGAACGGTTGAAAGACAGAAATCAGTAACAGAAGGGGGTTATCAGAGGGTCTGGGAAAGTAAAATTTGGAAATCACAAGTAGTAGTTGGCCAAGGACCAAGCCCTGGGGAATGCCATTTTTGTGGTAATGCATTAATGTACGCAATTCACACTTGTTTGTTAAGGGTAGGCAACCGAGTGTTTAACACATTTGCACATTAGCACATTGTTGGGGATTTGATTTCCACCTCTGCCCTCTGTGCACAGACTTAAAATGTGTTCCTCATGCATCGGGGATTTCTTATGAGGTACTCTGGGTCCCTCCCCAGTCTAAAACTGTGCATTGTAGGCTGAATGGCAGCTCTGAAAACGATCAGCGGTGTGTGACTATGTATGCAATGAGTTGGCACCCCGTTTAGGGTGTCTCCCTCCTTGTGCTCCAAATCCCCTGGGATAAGCTCCAGGTTTCCTGTGGTACAGTAAATGACTATTTTTGCTGATGTATGCATTTATACCGTACTTTCAGATGTGCGCAAATTAGGTGTGCTGATTAAACTTTAGTAGCAGGCTCCACTGCTCCATTTACTAAGACAAACACTTTGATGGCCTGCTGATTTCAGTCGCAGCTGTCAACAGTCAGTGTATTTTCATCTTCCACACAAAGCCGATTCATTAATGTGGCTACTACAAACACATTAATGAAACTGGGAAGCTCTTTATCCTTCACATGGTATATTCGATGGAAATTATGCTGAACAACCACTTTCTGTTCTGCCAGATATATGGCTAGATTTCAATATCTCCTCTCTTTCCAAGTGTGCAATGGTAGAATTTTTCCCATAGGCCCAGTCCTCAAAGAAAGTCTGTCTCAGTTTGGCATTATTTATTGGACCACATTCATTCATTCTACACCCCTACACCTTGCATTAGCTTGTGTAATTTGCTTTTCACTTTTAAGTTTTTTCCACACCACTTAACCCATATAGGGATGTCACGTCTGCATTTTATTTTTATTTTTTAAATGGCATATTGGAGGTGTCACTTGAGAACCAGGAAACCTTTACCTTCAGTCAGTGCACTCTTTCAATTCACTGAAAATTCATGAAGTCCCTCTTTTTCTTGAGCAGTGTGCTAAGTGCAAGTGCAAACATTGTGATTGGCCCTCTGCAAGGTCAGAGGTCCCTCAAGTGGTCAGATCATAGAGATTCACAAAGAACAGAGGTAGTAGTGTGTATCTCAGGTTTAAAGAACCCAGTGTGGTTCCTAAAAGACATGTGGTGCTTCTAGCTGAGGACCACATGTCTGTTCTTCTGTAAGAGCCACTGTGGCTACAGCCATAATAATGTCTCCATTCATCACTCTTTCCACCTTCCAGAGTGAAGAAATCATTCAAAGTGCTAAGAAATCGCCCCGGCTTCTGTGTTGCTTTCATGACTTTTGTAAATTACTGCAGTGGAAATATAACAGCTCGGCCTATTGCGGCTAAACTTCCATGATGTCAGCAGCCTAGCGTTTTACACTTTTTTCGAAAGTTGCATTCATGCCATATGTGTGTGTGTTTTGTGCACTTGGAAAGTGACTCCTTTCGAATCACAAATCACTCTACTGTATTGTACTGTACATACACTCCTCCTGGTCGGTCTGAGGGTGGAACGCTTTGACACATGGTTATAATCACACTAAGTATATCTGTAAATAATCACAGCCACTAGTTCCATTAAGGCTAGAAACAGTGGCTCACGTTCTTGAGTTGGTGAACTTAGTACCCTTTCTTCCGTCATGCTTACATTATATATGCAGAAAGTGGGCCCTCTGCTGTTCACCTAGTTATTTGTCCAACTTTTCTCTCACACACATCTTAATCCTACCACAATTTGTCCTTTTCCCCCTCATACAGGGGCCAAGGGGGCCTGAAGGACCACCTGGGGAGACTGGGCCAATGGGGCACAAGGTAAAATTTTAAAGCTAAACCGTTTCACATAAGATGGATTAAAGAATAGGAAGTCTGTCTACACTGCTGAGCACCACAATGTTGTTTGACACGAGGTGTAATAAAACAATAAGGCTCTCCTGAAACATGATGACGAGTATCTTATTGTTTTTATGAAATAACAAATATGTTTAACAGTGATTCACGAAAAAACTGTATACAGCTGTCTGTTACAATATGGTGTGTTTGGATATGCTGTGTAACCATTTTATTGGATTAAACCCTGGAGTATTAATTGAGAATGCAGTGATTGGGTTACATATTAATACAAGTTAAATGGACTGAAAAACTAAATACATTGTATTTTATTCAGATTTTCAATAATGTGTCAAAATATCTGTCATATATATACATTTCTGTTCGCATTTATGATTAAAACCTACTGCTCATGGAACTCATGGAAAACTCTCTCCTGCTTCAGGGTTTGGATGGTCCACCAGGGAAATTGGGTTTAACAGGCCAGAAGGTATGATGGCATATTTTTCATTCCCGTTGTATTGTGCGGTTTTTGCTGCTCCTTTCACATACGCTGAAGTCTATTTGAAACGAGCCTCTTTTGCAGATCATTCTTCTTTTTTCTTTTTTTTTCACTGCCATTGAAGGATCTGCCAATGTTCTGCGGCGTACATTAGCATCTGTTTTGTAATAAATAGAATTCAGTCAGGCTGCTTGCGTCGATGTACTTGCCGTACTGCTTGCTGTTAGGTTTGGCGGTATGGATCCGTTCTGGGT
>JAOUQX010000022.1:6734414-6745818 GCA_028566295.1 Liobagrus marginatus
CTGGATCCGACACGGCTGGCGGTCGCTGATTGCCTTCGACTGTCGCACCTGCCTGAACTCCCGCGAGGCTCAATTATTTATGCTCTCCGACTCAAGAATAGACAATGAGACTTGACTATTCACAGAGTCAAGGCAATTTGAGCTTTGACTGGATGCATAATAGCAAGCCAGGTAGTAATTTTAGTTTGGGTTCTAAGTCATGGTGTATTGTGCGCTTCCCCTTGGCATGGCAAGTGGAATCATTGACTGATTGCTGTGTCCCTGTCTTTAATCAGGGAAAAATTGGTGAACCCGGGGAAGCTGGACCACCAGGAGTTCCAGTGAGTAACTGAATCTCTTTAGAGCTTGAACATTGTCTTTTGATGACATTAGGTATTAAACTAATAATACGCTTAGTTTGAGATGTTGATAAATCAATCAAGACTTACTATATTTACAGGGGATCCAAGGACACTCTGGAATACCAGGAGCAAAGGGAATGCCAGGAATGCCGGTAAGCTTTTCAGGAGATTCCGAGTTTTTTTTTAAGCTTGTTTTCGTATAATGATACACCTAATCAACTACATCTTAAAACACATGGTGCCTGAGACAAATCAGTAGCAATAGTGTTTGCAATAGGGATTGCAAACAGATTTTGTTTGAATGTTTGGAAAAGGGAATAAGCATGCAATTATGTCAATTGCTTCTATTATGTAATTTTAACTCAACTTGCGTAGTTAAGGGTGGGTTTGAATATTTGTTTAATATTGTTCTAAGAAAAAAAGGATATCCACAATATGTCTGCTTATTTACAGGGACCTTCAGGGCCACCAGGAACAATAGGCCCATTGGGAGAAATTGGCTTGATGGTAAGATTATATTGAATTATGTACTGTTGAAATATTAACGCTACCTAAAGATCCTAAATATTCATCCATATATGATCCATATCAATATCCATATACCTCCTTATGTTTCTGATCTTTCGAATAAGCCATTCATGTCCTTATATCGTTTAGTTGACTCATTTGGCATTCTTTTCTACGTTGCAGTGTTGTTCTGACTTACTTTTACACAAATCATTAGCTGAACACCTAATACATTTGGCACACAAAACTGTAAACTCTACAGAAGTTTTAAAGTCATCATCCGATTGGTTGGATTCTAGCGGATATCCGTAAAACGAGTGTGTAACGTTTTTAACGACCCACCTGGAAACAAAGTCACTGTGCCACTCAACTTGACACAGAGAATTAGAAAGTCGTGTTTATATCTTCGAGAATGACCACGTATATATGCTGGAATTTACAAATTATGTGAAGTTTACAGTATAACCAAGTTTCTTAACTGAACCATCTATAGTTATACACTGGTCTGTTTTTGAAAGGGATATCAGCTTGACTGTATTTTTTTTACACACAAACATTACTTTGAACACAACAAACTGTGATTGGTTGCATTACGTTGGTCAGATGGTCTGGGTATGAGTACCCACTCTTTAGCACACCAGTGAAGAAGAACACTTTCAGCTGCCATTAACTAATAGTTGGTACATCGTAGTGTGGTTTAGACTGTTTCCTGTTCTGTGTGGCAGGGCCCACCAGGAAATGTTGGGGAGTTGGGCTTACATGGAGAACCAGGAGAGAAGGTAAAGCATTTATAAACACCCCTGTTTAATTAGCAAGTGTTTAATTAGAAATTATGCACCAGATAAATGCACATGAAGGTGTGAGATATGACAAGCAGTAGTATTTTTTTTACGTAGCGAGGTCTTTAAACTTCTGATTATGGATCAATAATTTTAATCCTCCTCTTCAGTCACTTCGTAATGCTATGAATGAAATGATAAATACACTTTACATATGTTCTAGGGAGCTGTTGGACTTCCTGGGAACATCGGTGAACCTGGCTTGATTGGAATAAGAGTAAGCTAATTCGGTTGATAACAATATCCTCAGCTTGTGCTCGCTTAGTCGTGCAGATCAGTAATAATGAATAAGTGTCTCCTTGTAGGGCGAGCATGGACTCGTTGGTGAAGCCGGACAGAGTGGCCCCGATGGATCCAAGGTCAGAGAAATCCATTTGTCACACCAGCATGTGTTTCGTATTAGCTGACCATTAAATCCTCAGGCTAGCACAGATCGGTTTAATCAATTTAGATTGTGATGATGCATACAGGGTGAAAAGGGAGACATGGGAGTAGAAGGTGAGCAAGGAGAAAAAGGAGAGATGGGGCTGAAAGGAAAGGAGGGGCCACCTGGAAATCCTGGCCGAGTTGGCATCAGAGTAAGTTATTTTGGTGCTGTTCTAACAAGTGTAGCACAAGTGGTGTTCAGAAGGCTACAAGCTTCTATGGCTTGTGGCACTACGGCACTGTTGACATAAGAAGGAATATTGTTTTAGCTGCTGTTCTAATTCCGGTTATTTTATTGGTAATGCATTGTGGGTGGTGTTTCCATGACTAAATGACCCTTACAGAAACCTTTCATAACAGCTGCCATAAATCTATGCAAACATTTATGCAGCGTTTTCATAATGAACAGATGAGTCAAGTGACATCAGGCGGATGTATGATAGTATAGCACATTTTATCAGCATAATGACTTATGATACTTGGTCAATTTGTGGTCCGTTTTAGATACCATGACGCTATTTGGAGACAAAGTTGTGCTATGACACTATGATGCTATTTGTTGACGTATTGTTTTTTTCCTAGTTTTCCAACTGTTTAGCAGCTGTCATAAAGTCTCTTTGATTTTGAATACAATTTTGATGACATAATTAAGTGACAGCTGGAAAAGATTAAGAAACTTTCGTTTTAAAATTGACTTATGACATGTAGCATCTTTGTCAAAATGATGTCTTTTGACACTAAAACTTTGGAGATACAGTATAATGATTTGTGATGGCACTAAGACAAGGCTTTTACTGTATATAACAATGGCACAGACCTTTTTTTTTTTTACATAAAATGATAGTTTTTGTTAACATGAGGTTGTCTTGACACAGGCACTTTTTGTCAAAATAATGTTGTCTTAGGACACTACTGCTTTTTTGATACATTTATATTAACCAAGTTTGTATTATAACATTATTCTGAGACATGGTTGCTTTTTGACACTCTTACACTATTGTTTGGAGGTTGGCTTTAGGATTATAGCACTTTTTTTGTCTACATAAGGTTGCCTTTCGTATGTCGGCTTCATACTATCACTTGTTGATAGTATAAGGTTATCTTAAGTGTGTGTCTTGAAATTGACAGTTTTTGTTTATGAGTCTGTCTTATGCCAACTTTTATCTACATAATTCTGTTGATAGTGTGATGGCACTTCTAGCACTGACTAACAACAGACAAGCAGCAAAGTCAGATTTCACTTCCTATAGATGCTTTGCAATGTCTCTGCACTTGAGTGTAATACTTATGACAAGCTAAAAATCTGCTATATAACAGTTACATATTGAAAACTCTGATGTCGGATTAGAACAGTATCTTATTCAGTGAAATATGAAAAACATGTAAATAGTAATGATGCGGTATGTGTGTGTGTGATAAGGGTCCTGAAGGCAAACCTGGAAAAATTGGTGAAAAAGGAAAACCAGGAGAAAAGGTAGGATATAAGCAGTATAATATTTCTTATTTTGGAGGGCATCCTTCCTGCAAATTGTCTATTTTGAATATAGTATAGTGATTTTTGGTTTTACTTCAGGGTAGCAATGGGCATGAGGGTCTCCTTGGAGAGTCTGGACCAATTGGTGATCAGGGGCCAGTGGGTTTCCCTGGGCCAAAGGGGAACAGGGGAACCATCGGATTTGCGGTAACGTCACTCTTTAAAGGCAAATGTATTAATAGATTTCTTCAGCAGCTTAGATTTTGCGCTAACCACAGTTTTATGTTAATTTTATGTTTAGGGTGCACCGGGAAGAATGGGCATACACGGGAGTCCAGGCCTGCAGGGATATGAAGTAAATGTCTTCATATAAGCCTAAAAATAACAATGATTTTACAAAGCCATAAAAATCATATTAGTATGTCTTATGTTGTCTTTGCTTTTCTTTGACTTTAGGGTCACCGGGGACCTCAAGGTCCAATTGGCCCCCCAGGACCAAAAGGTGAAAAGGTAATATAGTTGGCAGTTTAATGGTTAACCATAAATTGTATATAATTTACCTAGTTACTTAAAAATTAGATTATTAAATATAATAGTTTTTTGTTTACCTTGATGCTGTACTGGTTTCTGTATTGCTATTTTCCAGCAGTCACCAAAAAAATAAAAGTGCTAAAATGACTAAAATAAAACTATAATAAAACTTCATAATTATTTGTAAAAATAAAAGTGCTAAAATTACTAAAATCTCTGCAGGGAGAATCAGGGGATGATGGAAAGATTGAAGGTCCTGCTGGCCCTCCAGGTGACATCGTGAGTCAGTCTGCTGGGTTTTAAAGGGAATGCTGTTTTTGCTGTTATTATCATTGTCGAAGGATGCTACTGATTGCCAAACAGATCAATGTGTGCTTTATTTGGATTCAGGGTCCGGTTGGTCCAAGAGGAGCCAGAGGAGAACCTGGTGAACCTGGCTATCCTGTAAGCAAGACTCACACCTCTGTTAAAATGAGTACTAGAGTACAGTCACTTTAAAAACCTAAGCGATAATGGCATGAATATTTTCTGACAACGTTGTCCCATTTCTTTTTCCCGTTTAGGGTCAGCAAGGTGTAGATGGAGAAAGGGGCAAAGCAGGAGCTCTTGGATTACCTGTAAGAAATATGTTCATTAAATGTAAATCAGTTAATAACCCATTTCTCTAGGATTATTGCTAATGTTGGTGGTGTTGTAACAGGGAAACCTTGGTCCGAAAGGCATCCAGGGACTTAAAGGATCCAAAGGCGGTCAAGTAAGGACAATTCAGCATGGATACATGCAATCACATAGTTATAGTTTTTTTTTCCTGGTTTCTTTCATTCTTTGTGGAGAATTTCCCCTTTATTATCATTATACCACGTTCTATATTTGGTCAATCAAATCTTATTTGTTTATGTTAATGCAGTCATAATTTTGGCTTTATTAGGGCCCAAAAGGCAAAAAGGGTGCGCGAAGTGAAACGGGCAAAAGAGGGCTTCCTGTAAGCATCAATCTGATACCTTCTGTAAATATAAATAACACACTTGGTGATCTTTGTCAAAGGGAAACAATTCAGTCTCATTCCCAAACATGTTTTGTGTATTTCAAGGGTCCTGTTGGACCCCCTGGTCCCAAAGGGGTTGTTGGGCGAGAGGGACCTGAGGGAAGCCCTGGCATAGATGGAGCGCCGGGAAAAGATGGGCCCACCGGAATGCCAGTAAGAACATTCATGTGTTAAATTTGTGTGTTAAAATGTTGTGCAAATTCTCGGTTACCTGATTGTTGACATTTCAGACTGCATCTTGCATGTTTATGTTAGGGGGAGCAGGGAAATGATGGAGAAGTGGGTTTACCTGGAAAGACAGGGCTTCGTGGTCAAACAGGGCAACCTGGCCTACGAGGGAGTCAAGGTTTCTTTGGGCCAAAGGTATTCAAATTAAGTGCATGGCCAAAAGATTTTAGACTCCTTACCCGTCACACATACAGAATTTCTCTATATGCTGTTGCATTAAAATTTCCAGACCAAATATATGCTCAAATATTTCAAATAGTTGTACAATCTCTCATGAGTCTTTTTGTTTTCTTAGGGTGAGAGGGGACTACCTGGTGAGATTGGGCCTATGGGCAAGCGTGGCCTTTCTGGAACCACGGGAATGCAAGGAAAACAAGGCAGCTATGGAGCTAAAGGCCAACCTGTGAGAGTTACCTTTTTTGCTGCTGTTTTTATTTTTTACTGTGCAATAAAGCTTATGCAGGTTAATGTTTTTACCAGGGTGATCCTGGTGAGCAAGGATTAACTGGAGCTCTTGGAAACTTTGGACCTAAGGTGGGACCACTTCCAGTACTTAAGATATAAATATGAGTCCAATGCAACATCTATACTCACCATGCCCTCTCACGTATTTAGTGGTAGTAATCTTATATATATGCTGTTCATAACAAAGCATAACATTATGACCGCTGTCAGGTGAAGTGAATGACATGGATTATCTCTCCATCATGGCATCTGTTAGTGTTAGAATATATTACTGTAAGTGGGTGGGATATATTACTGTTAGTGGGTGGGATTATATTTCTGTTAGTCGGTGAGATATATTGCTGTAAGTGGGTGGGATTATATTAGGCACCAAGTGAACATTTTGTCCTTAAAGGTGCTGTTAGAAGCAGGAAAAATGGATAAGTGTAAGATTTGAATGAGTCCATGGAAAGAACAGAATCAAAAGAGGTCCAATGAAGGAACAGCGGTGAACCAGTGACAGGGTCGTGGGCGGTCAAGGCTCATTGCTGCACGTGTGGAGTTAAGGAGCCATCTTGGTACCAGATACCACATACACACCTTCACACCTAGTGGAGTCCATGTCTCTACGGGTTAGGGCTGTTTTGGCAGTAAAAGTGGGACCACCACAATTAGGAAGGTGGTCATAATGTATATCTAAAAAGTTATCTTATAGTTAATATATTTTATAGCTAATGTATTTAATGTTTGTTCTCCTAGCTGCAGCTTCTATTGGATTTAATACTTTGTTTGGTAATTTTTCATGGTAAGCCAAAGCTAAATCAGCTCCCAGACTGATCTACATAATTTACATACAAATACATAACATTGACGTAATCATCTAGTTTTGTGAAATGTTGGTAAATGGTCTTTAAATTCAAGGAAATTAGTCTTTGGCAAAGTTTCCAGAGAAAGCTAAATGCGCAGGTGAACGGCAGCTGTGTAAGTACAGGCTTGTACAAGGAGCATGTGGACATGATTACTAACCCAAACATCATGGTGATGATTTGACCATTGTATGATTCATTATCTTCCACTTTTCTGATTCAAGTGTTTAAACTTCAGACAGCTATGTGTGACTACTGTGTGAGAGACTCAGTTCAAGCGAAAATTCACCCAAACATTGATAGTGTGCTTAGCAACAGATAATAGATGTTGTGATGACTTCATACTATCTGGTATTCGTATCTCTTAAGTATTCACTAGTCAGTATTCGTATCTCTTTATTAGTAAAACACATTCAGATTTAATTGAGCTTTTTAAACATTAGGTAACATAAAATACAACACAATTAATACCATATCCAGCACAATTGGGTATATTGGGTGTGATCTAATGCAAGCTGGCAATTAAATATTATCAAGTCTAAATTTAAGTTTAAATTGAATTAAATGTGTTCTTTTATAGGGTCCACCTGGTGATATTGGTCCTGCTGGTATCCAGGGGCCAAGAGGACCCCAAGGTTTGATGGTGAGAACCACTGTTAGCTCATTTCTAAAAAAAAAAAAAAAAAAAAAAAACATTAAGATATCTGCTCTGTCTGCAACTACTGCAGGTTTTTCCTTTTTTTAGGGATCAAGAGGTGTCATTGGACCAGTCGGGATCATTGGACCCAGTGGCTATCCAGTACGTACTCCACAATCTGTAGATTTAACTGTAAGAAATCTGTGTGTAGCACAGTCTGAATTAACTCACCCCTCCCTTCTTAGGGACCTCAAGGGGACAAAGGAGGCAGAGGCGAGATGGTTAGTGGCTCATCTTTGGGGTTTTATTTTATATACAGATGTGGTCTCATTTATGGATTTGTGCAGAAATTGCACGTCAGCACACAAACATTGCTAGTATGATGTTCAATGAGCTGTAAAAGTATATTTCATCTCATATATTACATTTTGTCTTCTATTTTTAATAGGGTGTACCAGGACCAAGGGTAGGTTTATTTAAATTATGCAAAATATATCTAAAATATTAACATGCTGACTCGCCTGTTTATTGTGTACAAGCAAAAGAAGAAATCCGAAATCAAATATTTAGTCAAACATTTATCCAGTTGGTCTAACAGTGTGTTTTGGATAAAAAGTAAATGGATCTTTTACTTTGCATATGTATATGTTTGTCAGGGCTTACTACTTAATCCATTCTAACCAGCACCACACACAATAACATCTATCACCAGTTTAATTTGAAAGCTCGAAAAACCAAATGATACCTGCATAAATATGATGGTTCCACTTTTGCATTGTGTTGAGAGGAGTTGGCAAATTTGCATGGGAACAAACGCACAGTAAAATGGCCCTGTGAGTCTAGATACAGTTGTTGTACCTAATAAACTGGCAACTCAGTGTTGACGTTAACCTTATTTATCAAAATCCTTATATATAAAACCCTAAATGAACAAACATTGTAATGATCTATTTTAGGGCCCTGCAGGTCCCCGCGGCCCACCAGGACCTCCGGTAAGCGCGTTTATAATTCATATATACTGTATAGTTTATCTCTATTATTAAATAATAATGTGATGGTTATGTTTTATCAGTCTTGTCATAACAGTAATGTTTTCTTTGGTGTTTAGGGTCCCCCTGCATCTTCTCTGTCTCTTGTAAGTATATTTCGGTGTATATTCCAAAATTGTGTAGGATTAAATAGTGGGGTTAAGTATTTACCCAAACGCTGCATTCTTTATTGTTCTAATATAGAAGAATGAGGCACTTGGTGCTGCTTTTCAAGTCATATTTGATTCCTACTCTGCACTGAGGCCTGAGGTGAGCGCTTTGAAACACGCTGTAAGTACGCATTAGTTCGGAACGACAGAGAGAGCTAAGCATGTCCATCTTCTGCCTTCAAGACAAACTCAGACATAGACCTCCCCATGCTGGACCAGGGAACCGAGATCTTTAAGACCCTTCACTACCTCAGTAACCTGATCTATAGCATCAAGAACCCTCTGGGAACTCAGGAGAACCCAGCCAGGATATGCCGGGACCTGGTGGACTGTGAGCACAGAGTGAACGATGGTAAGGAACTGTCCGAATCCTTAGCATCTTTAGCAATCTTTTTGGAATGTGCTATGTCAGCCAAATCAAAGTGAACTTTTTTCACACTCTATTATCAGTGATGGGCAAACCATGCCCTACCCACTGCTGATAACCTGGATCAGGTGTGTTTAGTCCATCAGAAGCTGGGAGATACCAATTCACTTTGGTCTTCCCCCACTCCACCCTCATCTGAGATGGAATCTTACAGCTTCTGATTGAATAAACACACTTGATCCAGATGGAAAACAAGCAGGACAAATTGACTCAAAGAACATGGGTTACCCATTACGGTCTATTACACACCCCAAAAGTGCATAGAGTTCCTGCTAAAGCTAAGTGCATGTAGCGACATCCACAACTAGCATAAGGATGTAGTTTTGATTGCTTTGGTAAAGTCCATTGCTAAATGCTATTTTTTAAAGGTACTAAATATAGCCTACGTGATTTAAACTCATCAATATATTCTATACACGAAAGTGCAGATATTCGCACAAAGTTATATGAGATACAGTTTTAGCACCTAGACATCTTTATCCGCACTCAGGAGCAGGAGAAAGATGTGAACATTTTTAGTGTATTTTTGGTAGTGCCAAATGACTTTTGTTATTGCCCTTGCCAACACATGAATTTTACAAACTTTCGTGTCCATCTTCACACATAAGGTTCTTTGTGTACAAGGCAGATTATGGCCTGCGGAAAATAATATTTATTAGTCATATAAAATCTCGAATGTGTTTGCCCAGTGCCGCACTGTACTTGATAAGAGGTATAATTAACTGGGTAAAATAATAATTCACTTATTTAGTGCGCAATTAATGTATACTATTGAACATAAGCAAGTACCTAAATTCCAGGAAGAGGGCAATTTATGTAGCTACTATACACTTTATGACCAAAAGTATGTGGACACTTGGCCATGGCCGTATGCAAGCTTTCCAAACATTTGTCATAAAACGCGAGCAAGCCTTGGGAGCACACAGAAAGACTCTGGGCGATCATCTAACCCATGACCTTCTTGCTGTGAGGCACGAGTGCTAAACACTCTGCCACCGTCCATTCTCCCGCTTTTGTGTTGTTCTTAGTAAACTTAAAAACATAACTTAAGTGTGACTCACAGCTTCATTATTGCTCAGTAATGTGTAAAAATGTGCCGGCATTTAGAACCGGATCTTCTTTGGTTTTGTCACAATTTCTACTTCAGGCTAAATAAGAAGTCTAGTAAAATAGTCTCTAACGTGCTAATCAACGGTTTAAAATATATATTTTTAAGTGGATTTGAAAGACTAGCATACTGGATAAGTAGTGTGTGAGGTCTCTGACGGTATACTGACTAAGGTAGCTTTTTTTGGCCAGTTTTAAAAAGTATAGCATAGTTCCTGGCCACAATGAGCTTGTTTTAAAGGATATAATTGTAAATCAAACAAATTTATTTTGATAGGGAGAAAGTGGTTTATAGAATGAACAATGGTAAGATCATCTGATAAATACTATGTACTGGGTATACTGCATATCAGGAATGTGTTGGCACCATAGTGACCTTGTTTTCCATGCAATGACTGTAAATAAAGGAACACCAGTGACGTCACCACTAAACATTGTTGTATAAATTATTGTATATGCCATCCGTGTGGATGTAAAACACTGACAATATAATTAACAAACATCTATCCAGTTAATGCTTGCATGATTATAAGTATAGTTACTTATTACTATATATTTAGGTAAAACTGTATTTTTCTGTGTTATTTGTCCAAAGGCACTTATTGGATTGACCCAAACCTCGGCTGCTCCTCTGACACAATTGAAGTCACCTGCAATTTCACAGGCGGGGGTCAGACCTGCCTGAGGCCGCTCACTACATCTAAAGTAA
The DNA here is from genome assembly GCA_028566295.1 of Liobagrus marginatus. NCBI lineage: Eukaryota > Metazoa > Chordata > Actinopteri > Siluriformes > Amblycipitidae > Liobagrus > Liobagrus marginatus. The sequence goes on from JAOUQX010000022.1 coordinate 6,745,194, forward strand.
ACATTCGATATTCCTTTTAATGTTACGTTTAATTAGTTTTTCGTTATATAGCAAAACCTTAAACGACTTCTCCAGGATTTTTCCACCTGCTTTCGATCTACTACATCTATGTATCTTTGCCATGTTTTCCTGTAACCCCTTCTTTAGATGAAACCCTTATCAGTTTGTAGACACGTTTTATCAGTGTGATTGAGATTGTAAAATATGCCTGATGTCATTTTGCTGTAATGCATTTTCTTAGAACACCAAAAGCTTTTAAATGAAGTTTTAAATATGGGAAATAAAGTTTTCCAGCTCGATGAAGAATTTTCAGCTCAACAACTTTGGTTGAGGCTTCACTTCTTATAGAAGCCCCGTTATTGTTGCTGCCATTAATTTCTTCTTTCCTTTTTTTTTGACTGAATCATCTTTTTCTCTTTGCATTCTATTACTTTACAGTCTTAAGGGCTTGTTTGTGTTCTGGATGAATATAATAGGACAAAAACATTTGAAATGCACACATGCGTGTCAAATTACATTCTATGTCATGTTAATTATTCATCTTCATTTCTTATTTATCACATACACATACATGCAGTGAAATGTTTTTATTACGCATATCCCAGCATATGAATTTGAACGCTGG
>JAOUQX010000022.1:6760224-6771065 GCA_028566295.1 Liobagrus marginatus
TGAGTTAGTCTAGCATATGAGTTAATCTAGCATGAGTTAGTCTATCATATGAGTTAATCTAGCATGAGTTAGTCTAGCATGAGTTAATCTAGCATGAGTTAGTCTAGAATGAGTTAGTCTAGCATATGAGTTAATCTAGAATGAGTTAGTCTAGCATACGAGTTAATCTATCATGAGTTAATCTATCGTGAGTTAATCTATCATGAGTTGATCTCGCATGAGCTAAACATATGGTGTAGCAGCATGGTCCTAGAGAAACGTTGTTTCATTTCACTGTGTATTGCATCAGCTTTATATGGTTGAGATGACAATAAAGCTTCTTGAGCTTGAACATCCTTTACCTCCTGTATTTTATTGTGTGTGCGCCTTATTTAGATGTACATTTTGTAGACACGTTAAACTGTTTATTGCTGCCACCTCGATAATGAAGCGTTGTTGCTGTTTCTCTCCATTTTCAGTGATGAGGTTATACGATAGGCCTCTCCTTTTCTCGTTTAGCTCCATCACTGGGTTTTTGCCTCTGGCTGTAAGAACAGGACCCTGGACCTTAACCTGAAACCAAAAGAAACTTTATAACTCTCAAAATATACTATAAACAACTTAACACCCCTGTGTCAGTATGTCTGACCTCGGTTATCAAAACACATGAAAATGTCACAAAATACACTATAAAGCAGAAAGTCATTGGGCACCTTATCATTACACTCATAAAGTCTAGTGTGTCTTGACTTGAATGTCTTTGTATGTCGTAGAATTACACTACAGGAAGTGAGAGGTGCAAACACTGTTCCGACATGACAATGCCACCGTGCACAAAGCCCCTGAGCTCCACCCTGAGACATGGTGTGTTATGGTTTGAGTTGAAGAACTCGAGGGTTCTGCACACAGCCCTGGGGTCTGTTCTTCGTGCGTCGCTTATTACATCCGAGATCAAAAGACACATCCCAGATGATATGATCCAGCTAATCTTTAACTGGCTAATTAGGTTCTTTGAACACGCATGTTGTTGATGATTAGTATGCTTTAAAGGGGGCTATGTCTCGATAGTAGAAACGCTGATCAGCAACGCTGTTATTGGTTGCCCACAATGGGCCAAAAAGCGTCCCCACTGTTTCTCAGTGGCAGAACTCATAATGGAGGGCTATGGTGAGTTCCCAAATTGAATAAAACGCCGGAGGACACTTTAAAGGCTGCAAAAGCCAGGACAGTAGTGACAGTGTTCGATGTATTTAATCACTCATTACAGAATATGTACATTTTTACATTTTCATAATTACTTTAATCTTTCCTATTAGAGCCACCCACTAGAACTCACTAGAACTTGGGAACAAGTAAAGTAAAGCTGAAATACAAGAACATTCTACAAAATGGTCATATTAACAACATATGCTGTACGTAGTACTTTGTACTCGGAAATGATTCTCCGCATCCCCAATAGTGTAAAGGAAAGTGCCACTCGCAAAGAATCTCATCACAATCTACAATTTCTTTAACAATTTAATATGAGGTTCCTTTTAATATGACAAAAATAAAAGTACACTTAAAATAAAAGTACACTATTGCACCGTGCTAATGGACCCTGTCTGTCTCAAATTCTAAAAGCTCTGCAATAATCTGCAAATTATCCTCGCAACAGTTTGCTCTCATAAAAAAACCTGAGCAAGACATGGCTGCAAATGCAATAGACTTCCTGTATCACAGCCGCTTATAAAGCCGCGATATAGTCCTGTTTACATTAAATAAGCCTGCTTCCATATGCAGGTTTAAGATTACCAACCCGTTGCTATGACAGCAACTTCAGGATGTGCATTGAAGAACCAAATAATCCAAGATCATGCAAAAACGTCAACATTCAAATCCAGATAACGGAGTTAGCGACAGATGAAGAATGGACCCCTGACCCTAACCCCACTGAAGTCCTTTAAACTGATGAACTGGATGAACTAATAACCCTATTGTGGATGAATTAGCAAATCCTTGCATCCTAACCCTAACCCTAACCCTAATGAAAAGACATCCCAGAAGAGACCGATCAGGAAGCGGATAATCAAGGCATATATGGATGTCAGGTGCCCCAATACTTTTGTCTATATAGTGTATGTTCTGTGCATGAGCTAAATGTTTAGTTTGATTTATTAAACAGTACATTTTTGTGCCACATGACGGCAGTGATTTGGACCCAACCATTCCAACCTGTATAAATGAATCGAACCGTGCTACCTAAAGTAACCTGTAGGTACAGTTCACATACCTGTCCTCAATAACAGAATCTCATGTTACCTTTGTTGATGAAGAGCCATGTGTGGATTTATTGGCAGAACCTTTGGCCAGAGTTTCATCTTTTCCCTTACAGTCAGCTATCCCATCAGATGGTAATAAAGCTGCAGCTGTCCCTGAGACTAAAAACATCACAACGCCTGTTAAGGAAGTTTTACAGGTATAGGGGGAAATTAAACCGCGTGCTTTACAATGTTAGATAGATTACAGGGTAAAAATAATAGCGTACAAATCTTACGGCTCTTTTTGCTTTTAGGTTCCTCCACAGTTTCATCTTGGTAGGGTCTTTTCTGAGACGTCCCTGCTAACCAACAAATCTGACTTTAATCATATTCACAAGGAATATATTAGAGATGTTACTAATATTAATCCTGTACTAATACCAACCTTGTCCTGCTGGTAACTTTGCGTCCATGGCCGGTTTAGCTGTAGGAAAAGGCTCCACCTCTAGAAATCTGTAAATCTGTCCGAAAGCTAGAAGCCTTAAAGCGTGCTAAAAATGCACAAACGTAATATTGTTTTAATGTTGTTTGAAAGATTTTATTATTTTGCATCAACAAATTGGGCTTCATCCAAATGAGGGCATTATAACCTGTGCAGTGCAGGTTAGAAGTTCAGCCTGATTATTCGTCACAGCTGACAAAGTGTCTACCTCTTCTTTTTCACAAGGATCATGTAGTCCAGGTCCAGCTGAAGGCGAAAAATTCTTAGTGTGGTTAGAATTCTTAGAATTAAAGTGGTCATTCATAAAATTAACGATGACATTTCTGTCTGATTATGACTGTCTAGTGATTTCAGCAAACTAACCTGGCATGAAGATGCCTGAGGAAATGCATTCCAAGACCCGCCTCAGAGTCTCACTCGGTCCCAGAGGTCTGTAACTTGTGGCGAAGGCTTTTTCACATATCAACTCAATTGGCTGGATGGACACAATATTTACAGTTAGTCATAAAATCAGGACTATCACTTTAGAAGAATATGAATTATGGAAATGATTAATGATAAATGATACATTCACACGTAGAGCGTTTCGCAGCTACACAGTGATGGTCATTAATTTTTTATGAACGTTGCTGAATTCTGGTGACATGATCGACAGCATCCATTGGAGACTTTAGATATGTCTAGCAACAATGTTGAGATAAAGTTACCTTTATGCAAATATGTAATGACTTGGTGCAGCAAATACCAGGAGTGAAGACACGAGAGCGCACACTGCTTCTTCTTTATCTTATACGATATGGTGAAGATGTGCACTGGTAAATTTTATATTCAAACACCAAAAGCTTAAGAATGTTTTGTTTTAGCTGCAAATAAACTGATTTATTAGCAAGTGGAATGCTAGTTAAGCCACTCGATGAGGAATGTTATTACTATGGAAATAGAAACGCCATAGTACAGCGATGTTTGTAGTCCAGCGACTGTTGCATTAGACTAAACCCTGACATTTCTCTCAACAGCAACCAAAGACGAATGCCTTGTCATTAAAAAGGCAATTACATAACAAATGGTGTAAATTAGCTGATTCTTGACCAATGCCATATAAATGACACTGATTTACATTTCCAGCGTTTGGCTGACACCCTTATCCAGAGGGACATTTATCTTATTTATCCAGCGAAATATTTGAAGGTTAAGGGCCTTGCTCAAGGGCCCAGCATTGGCAGCTTAGTGGTGCTGGGAGTCTAACTCACGATCTTTAGAATAGCAGTCCAACATCTTAACCGCTAAGCTATCACGCCCCTGTGGCACTGTTTCCAACTCACCCATCCTTTAAGAGGTGCCCAGACTGGCCTTGTGTTGCACATATCCCTGAGGATCCGCAGAACTGTGAGACAGGACCTCTTCCCACTTACTCTGACCTAAGGAAGTCAGACCACACCTTAGTCAAAAACAAATGCTGTACAAACAAGGAACAACAGCAAAAGAACGCATGCAATTCAGAAGCTTAAAGCAAGGAGGAAAGGTAAGTGCCAGAATAACAGTATGTTTCAGTCTGTTAAGGTCATTCAGAGATGGAATGGAAGTTGTCTGATTTGGGGAGCTCCATAAGGAAAGTGCTGTTTTCTTTTCTTTTTTTTAAAATATCAAATCGTTTCAAGCTGTGAACTGATTCTTGTACGTATCCATGTCAAAAGGTGACAACAACTAAATAGTGCAAACTGATGGCCAACCTGAAACCATTTGGCATGGCGCAGAGAGGCCAAAGCAAGCAAGCATCTCTGCTCGTCCAGCAGATCAGACGGATCTTTCACTTTTGTGTTTTCCACTGGTGAGAAGAACAGAACAGGACACACAACAGATTCAATATGAGCTTTTCTGTCAGGATGCACTGGCAGAAAAGTGCAACTCTACAGTAATGATCCCACTGATCTGTACGAGTTAATACATGGTGAGGAATTCATGCAAAAAAAATCAATAAAAAGTCGGATTTGTTGTCAATTTTTTTGACAACTCAAGATGCAACGCAAGATTAGAGGCCTGGACAATAAGCTGACCAAATGTGCTATAATAGACAAGAACTAAAAATAATAGCATGAGCTCTGGACCGGAAGGCTGGAAGCAAGAACCCCACAATCACCATAGTGTTTGTCATACAGCCACATGTCTGTTGAAGTGATGTAGGTCCAGCATTTTGATTCATCTCATTTATATTTAGCTGCATGCTGGTATTTTTGGCCACATTTGGTCTTGTTTATGTCGTCCCAGGAGACTGTCCTTAGAGAACAATATTCTAACAATCCCAACTGTGGAAGCTCATTATTATATGCTGTAAGTGTCAGCAATACCGTGCTAGTGCAGATCACTGGTGCTCTCAAAAAATAAAAAAGATATATGCCACATTCCCAAAAGAAGCTTAGCAAAAAGATGGGGAAGAAAAATCAATGAAGTGGAACTTCTGGCAATTTGGTTAAGAGTTAATCACATGGTGCAATATGAAAGTAAAAGAAGGAAAACATGAGTAATGAAGGAAGCCTGGATCTCAGGGCTCCCCGACAACAACACACCAGCTGCTGTGTCAAAAGAAACAAGAATCCGGTAGCACCCGGCATGACGCCAAGGCAACTCGGATATCAAGTTGACTCATCAAGAAGCTAGCAATAAGATCAGCCTACCTTGGTGAATCAATACGTACAACTGGATAACAATTCAATCAGTGAATGATGGTTTCTGTTGGCTGTGCTGTAACTGATCTGTTTTTTTATCAGGGTTACTTTACGTGACAGTGGGTGTTACCCTGGTTTTTGTCCAGCGCTTGTCTTTTCATCTGCATTGAAGTAAAGATGACCTTCAGAGGCAGATCAGGTCTGCTGTTTTTGAACACTAGAATAGCTGCCTCTGGAATGCAGGGCTGCACTGTGTGCTCATCCTCTGACTGTTTCTGCAAAGGAGGGGAAAAAAAACGAATGTGTTACAAAGATAGTGTGTACTATGTGTTATGTGTATTTATGATGAGCCGTGAATGCAAGTAATCAGGTTAGCTCCATTTGCCAAAAGCTAAAAATATTGTCTAGGATAAGGTAACAAAGCTAAGATGCAAAACAGGGATGTAGTTTAATCAAAGCTCAGTATAAATGGGCTGTTTTACAATTAGACTCGTTTTCTGCAGCTACATCCAAGCAAGTTGCATCACTGAAGCATTTCTTTTTAAAGAGGGACATGCACCAGCAGCAGTTTCAGTCTAGTTCTTTAAGAAACAAAAGCCTGCAGAGGTCTCAGTGGAAATGCTCTAAATAAAACTAGCAAACCTTCATCTGCAGTGGCAGGTTGGTGCAGACTGTGAGGAGCAGATTTTCTGTGGGCTTTTCTCGGCACAGTAAAACCAGCTCTAGGTCCATCATACCCTTGATGAGGAGGCCTTTAGCCACTGGGCCAACACGCATGACACCAACTAGCGGTCCTCCACGCCTAAACAAATGCAACTGGCACATTAAAGGATCTTGAAGCAACCGAATCCATTGGAACATGCTACAATTAACCGCATGAAATGATTCAAGTAATTATGTGATCCGAAATCTTGAGGAACTAACTTTGGATTTGGTTCTGCAGGTTCAGTAGATATGACCGCACTGGCCGTGGTGGAATCGATTAGCCAATCTGAAACGTACTTCAGTCCCCCCTCCACTGCAGACACCAGAGATTGGACAGACTCCAGCTCTTCAGCTGATGGGTACACAGCCGCGTGTTTGGCCATCACATAACGATCATCGATAGCCAATGATTCAGGAGAGCACTAGACAACACACACAAGCAATGATGGGACATTATGATAGATAAACAGCTTTACAATTAATCAGAGCATATGCCTGCACACACACACATACACACACACACGATCAATTTAACTTACATCAGCGCTCTCCTCCATCATGGATTAAACAATGTGATCAGTGTAACACAAGGCAAGTCAAAGTCTTCATTTGGCAACCGTTCACATCAATGCTATTCCTCCCTTGTGTGTTTCGGATCCAGATAGAGAATCGGAGAACCAATCCGAGACTAATGAACACAGAAAAATGCACAGGAGTGAAGGATCAAGAGTCATAGTTAGTAAACCGCTGTATCCAGCTCGGTGTCTCCTGCAATGATGAAACACAGCTTGGGTTGTATGAACTGGTAAGTGAGTTCGAAAGAAGTGCTGGTACAAAGGAATTTCCGCCGCTCAATTTACACGTACATGTAGACACGGCATTAACTAATTTCCGAAGGTGCTGATTTATGATGCGAATCGGATACCAGAGCGATAAAATCCTCGAGCCATGTGCACAGTAGAATGATTTGCATGCACTCTTTATTACTAATTGCTCTGTCAAACATCGTGCTAAAATGTAGTGTTTATTTGCATACATTTATTTAATGAAAATGCTACATTTAATCAGCGGCACGGCAGCAGAGTAGTTATCACGCCTGCCTCACAGCAAGAAGGTCATGAGAGCAGGTGTTTGAGTCCTGCTCAGGGTGTTTCTATGTGGGGTTTGCATGTTCTCCTCGTGCTTGCGTGAGATTTCCCCGGGTACTCATGTTTCCGCCCACCTCCAAACACATGTGATTGGCCATAGGTGAATTAACTACTCTAAATTGTCCATAGGAGTGAATGTGTGTGTGAATAGTTGTCTGTCTCTAAGTGTTAGTCCTGTGATTAACTGGTGATTGTACAGGATGTACCCCGCCTTACACACTAAGTTAGCTGGGATAAACTCCAGCGCCCCCACGACCCTGAAAAAAGGATAAGCAGTTTGATGGATGGACTACATTTAATCTAAATAAAATATATGTAATAAAAATATTTTATTTTATTCTATATTGCAATCAGTCATTATCACAGCCATGTTCATATTCATATTCATAGCTAGCGTTTATCCTGTTTATTATATAATAATAATAATAATAATAATTGAAGATCTGAATGATTACTGACATTTTGAAATCCTATTTGTCACATGCACATGCAGTGAAATTTTTATTTTCCGCATATCCCAGCATATCTGTCAGAATACACTGGGGTCAGAGCGCAGGGTCAGCCAGAACAAACAGAGCCCCTGGAGCAAGTGAGGCTAAGGGTCTTGCTTAAGGACCCAATGATGGCAGCATGTCTGATGGCAGCATGTCTTCGAGCGGGGCTCGAACCCCCGATCCTCTGATCACTGACTCAGAGCCTTACCCACTGAGCCACCATCACCCTTCAATTAGGGTTTAGGGTTGTGGGGGTCGCTGGAGTCTATCCCAGATAACTTAGTGTGTGAGTTAGGGCGGTGTACATCCTGTACAATCAGCAGTTAATCACAGAGCTAACACTTAGAGACAGACAACCATTCACACACACATTCACTCCTATAGACAATTTAGACTAGCTAATCCACCTATGTCCAATTGCATGTGTTTGGAGGCGGGAGGAAACCGTAATACACGCGGAAAACCAACGCAAGTACGGGGAGAACGTGCAAACTCCACACAGAAACACCCTGGGTGGAAATCGAACTCATGACCTTTTTGCTGTGAGGCACGAGTGCTAACCACTTTCATTTATCAGAAAATACATTTCTTAATCATTTATTGATCAAAGTAATAACGAAGTTAATAAATAGACTTAAAGATTTAAACAGTTTGAGTTATCCCATACTAGATCTGAAGAACAAGGGTATTCTTACAGAATGATACAGAATGTCTATTATGTTGAACCCTGAGGCAAGGTGACTTTAAACATAGCATCATGAGGAATATTGTGTGTTTCCATACACTGGCCTGTCATTCGCATGACGAGTTCGTTGTTGCTGTCGTTTTAATATCCATACATCATAGTGATATTTTTTTAAGTATACTAAAGACTGTGGACGCTTTCCGATATCTCCCTACTACTCTATCTTATCTATGCAGTTGTACGATGATGCAAAAGCACATCCCGAAACCTGGTGATTGCGCAAACGTGTGCGTCTTAATCCGGACCAAGTTGAACGGCAAACAGTAACGTTTAGCAATACGTTGAAGAAATGCTGCAGTGTGACTCACAGCCATTGTCAGGAGTTGGCAAGTCAATTTCCAAACAGTGTAGAAAGTACAGCAGTGTGAGGTGCATTCCTCCTGATCGTTAGCTCGGAGAAACGCTTACCTGCGATCGACAAACGTGCACGCCGCAAAATGCCGTCCCTTTGTGTGCGGTACTTGCCGTCGGCGTGGATGTAATAATAAAGATCCTCGATTACATGCTGATGCTGATGGCACTCTACTGCATCAAACTGTGTGTACGAGAGCGAGTGCGCGCGCGAGAGAGATGAGATGAGATGAGATGAGCTGTGTGCGCGTGCTGGTGGGCGACGATACGGCAGCCGCAGCGCGTGCATTCACACACAGCGGGGCAAGTTTCACGTGTCGCAGCTTGGGGTGTAATACGAGTCCAAATAGTGCAAAGCACTCACATAAATGACTTAAGTTTAGTAATAAGTGCGCAATGTTTTTACCCCTAATTCCTTAAATTGTGTTTTCCAGCATTGAGAGCAAACTCCATCACATCACTCTGTAGTGTAAGTCGGGGTAATACAGAGGTAGAGTGGTGTCTCATAATTTCCACTGACCAAAAAAAACCTGATAAAAACGGGTAAGTCTAATGGCCCACTGAAAATAGCCCTGCTCATGCATTTTTAATCTCTTTCCCGTTGGTGAGACTTCCAGTGAGGATTGATTTCACTTCAAGACCGAGTAGAGAAGCGTATAAAGTCAGAATTGGAATAAAAAAGAGAACAATATTGTGATTCAGCTCATTCTTTCTAATGTGTGTGATTGTTTTTCTGTGGGCTTTTGATAACTTTTTACAATCATCATCATATGCCATCATGTAAACCAGGGCAGGTTAAAATAACAATTAAAAAAATCAACAATCAAAAAATAGCAAGCACATGATAGGATGGTGCTCCTTATCATTTCTAACACAGCCTGTGCCTTTTATCTCTTTGTTTAATGGGACCACTAACTTCTAAATTAGGACAGATATTAATATTTACTGCAGATATTTCATTATCATACTGTATATTTGCCTGAAACTGCAAATGCCTCAAACTTAATTAATGTAACACAGGTGTGAACGTTAATAGTTTTAAAAACAATATATTCTAAATATAACGAAACGATAACTATAGAATAGAATAGAATGCTATAACAAGAGAATCATGAAATAAAAACTGCTTTACGGCATAGAAATCTGTAAGGAAATCTGATCTGAAGTACCGGTATATTTAAAGATGAGCAGGATCGAGCTTAACTGTACCGGTATCGATAAACATCTGAACATCTATTTTAAGATGTTTTGAAGGAGTAGACTCTAATCATAGCCATAATCATGCAGTATATCCATCAGATTAAATTTGTAGTGCTCTGTTCACTCTGCTTAATCCGTGTGTCATAACTCTGTACTGGTTTCAGGTTTGCACACAATAACAAACAACAACGTCATGCAAAAACACATAGGCTCTAACACCAAGGCTTTTTCCATCTTCTAATAAATGTATTTAATTTTCTTACAGCTGTACCTTTATAACTGAATCAGCAGAAAGCCCCTGACAGCTCAGGATATAGGTTACAGATTTAACAATATAGGATGCCATGCCGCCATCTAGTGTTTGTTTTGATGCGTCAGGACAAATTCTATTTATACACAACATGATGTAAAGGGAGAAAGTTTACAAATGACAGAATTGTCTGTAAAGTAGGTTTCTGTTTCTCCCTCATCCCCTCCTCACACAGCTGAAAGTGAACGCCTTTGTGCACGGAGTGCCTTTGCTTGGTTTAAAACGTTGCTTGACGTTTTCTAAGGGATTAAGACTGCAGGGGAAGAGTGTCCTTCTCAGGTTAGAGCTCTTGAGTTGTTGTTCCTTTTTGGGCTTTTCTGTTTCCTATAGTGTTAAAAAAAAAAAACAGTTTTAGCAATTTTTTTTTACATTTTCTATAAAAATGATTGTATAAGGTATAAACAAAGTGACTTAAAGTTTCAAAGTTTATTGGTCACATGTACATTATACATGGTACAACATACAGTGAAATGCTTTGACGACTAACTGTACATTTGCTATAAG
>JAOUQX010000022.1:6773906-6788872 GCA_028566295.1 Liobagrus marginatus
TCGTCAAAGCATTTCACTGTATGTTGTACCACGTATAATGTACATGTGACCAATAAACTTTGAAACTTTGAAATAACAAAACAGTTTGATTTGCAGCAACAGGTGGTTTTGACTAATACTAGCTGTTGAATACTTACTTAGCTAGGGTTTTTGCAGGGTGTTTGCTAATAACTGCAGCATTGTCCAATATGTCCAGGAGTTTCTGAATCAACTGATTTCTCTGGATGAGGGTCTGCACTTCTGAGTCTTTCTCTTTAGGCACATCCTGTTATAGCAGGATATATGCAAATGGTGCACAAATCTGTTCCATGAATTTTTATTAAATCAGCATCATTATTACTCATAATTTACTTTACCCTCAATGCTCCCTTTAAAGCCATTTCTGCCTCTTGTAGGACTGTCTCAACCCGTCTTCGCCGTGTCTTCTCCTCCTGAAGCTCTGTTTTCAATCTGATAACTTCTGCTTGTATTTGGTTACATTCCTCCAAAGCTGATTTATGTTCCTGTCTAAGACAGTGGTCAAACCAATCCTCAGATATGACAACAACCCGTAACTTAATAATTTAACATGGATGTGATAATAATATTATATCTCATGGATTCTCAAACCTTTATCCGAAGTCAGTCCAGTTACTTGCATGTTTCAAATTACAATAAAAAACAATTGAACCTTAATGCTAAGCGGTAGCAATGCTAAACTTTAAAAACAGTGTTAAGAGCGCTGTACACAATAAAATATAATAATGCACCAGGGAAGACATTTTGTGTTATCGTGTTTATATAAAAAGGAATTAAGCTTTTTAATCGGAACTTTGCCCTTACATAACCAGTTCCTAGTCTTATGAATAATTTGTATTTTAACTACTTATGCTTTTTCTAAATAAAGTTAATGAGCATTACATTAACCAATGAACAATCCCCTATCGGAAAAACAGAAGTGTGACATAATTCTACATTCATTCAAAATGCATTTGGAATAAATCATTTAAAAGTACAATTTTTTTTATGATTTTGGATATATTATCAAACCTGAGGGCATCATGTTCTTTCTTCAGTATAGAATAATTTGTCAACAATTTTTGGTGCTCTTGTTTTTGCCTGTTGTATTCCTCAAGTTCAGCGTGCATGTGCTTGCACTTCTCCTTCAGCTGATGAACCACCTAGCATTATAAAGTAATGTAAATTGGGGTTTTGCAATTTTTTATCACACCTAGACTAAAAGACTGCAATGCTAGCCCCAAAAAGGGAATCTTTTTTAAAAGTACAGTATGTGTAACATAATTAACAGAAAGCTATAAAATTCTATGTGGTGCAGATTGTTTGTTGTTTCATTTGTTTTCCCTTGTGTGCTACAGTAGTTTTTTTTTGTTTGTGTAGCAATGTGTAGTACTGTATGTGTTTCAATAAACCTTTTGATTTGTAAGACTCTTCCTGGTCATCTCATTCAGTAATGGCTCCATAATTTCCATTTCTATCTTGAGTTGTTTCTCTCGGGCAATCAGAGCATCATTCTCAGCCATCAGTTCTTTACTCCTTTCTGAGATCTGCTTGAGTTGGGTTGTCACTAACATGTTGTCATGGATGGCTCTCTTTGTTGTCTCTGGCATGTTTTTATCAGAGGCTTTGCGAAACTCAGTAGCGACTGCAGCTAGGTGTTGCTGCATCTCTTTCTTTAGTCTGTACAAGACAAGACAGGGATACGGTTGAGACATAAAAGCCACTAATGTGAATTGTTAGCGTTTCATGGCAGTTAAAACGAATTATGATTCATTTGATTTCCCTAAGAAGTGTACATTTAAGGAAGAATGCCGAGTAAGGTTACATATTCATCATGGCACTGACCTGTAGTTGTCCAATACAGCTTTTTTCTCCAGGTTGTAGAGGACAGTTTGGTGCTCCTGCTTACTGTGCTCTAGCTGTTCCTTCAGATACTCTATCTGAACCATAAATTCATCTTTTTGCACCTGGAAATTCTCGAGAGATGCGAGTTTTCTAGCTGGCAACAAAAAACAAGACCTAATCTGTTAATTAAACACTCTCATACGCCATATTATCTCTGATAAAGCTAATTGCTAACAGTAAACTGAATAACATGAGTCTGGATAGCAAGATTGACTACAACACTTACTTTACAAATTGTTTAAAGACACTGCATCTAAATGAGTAGTGGTTTGTGGGTTTTTACCTAGGATCATGTTTTCAGACATGAGTTTGTCTTCGGTCTCTTGAAACTCACTCCGAAGCATGCTCAGTTGCTTGTCATACGACTCCTTCTCTGCATCTTTGACTGCTTGAAGCTCCTGAAACTTTTCTAAGATATCAGTGAGCTCATCCTCTTTTTGGGACAAGGTGCGCTTTAGATAAAGCACTATGTCCTGCTTCTCTCTCACTAAATTGTTATAATTAGTAGAAAAATCTTTCTGACGAACCTCCAGCTCATCACATTTGTGTTGATACCTTTGAAGAGAAGGATAAAGGATTGAGCAAGGTGTTTGTTTGCAGAGGGATGCATTTCCTGAATACAATGAGTAAGTTTCTATGGGATGAGGTGTGGCAGCAGGTTAATTATTATGTATTGAAGTAGACTGGGATCTAAGGTCTTGGTTTCATTTTAACTTCCTGGTGCACGCGGACAAAGGATGAACAAACAGCATTTCTAAACTACATAGTCTTATCAGTTCATTAATTTTAGACAGTACCTATAAGTGAATGCATTTATTATATTGGTTTTGTAAAAGTCTCCTGATTCATCGAACCTGACAGGTAAATCTTCATACTTATTGTATATTATTGAGGTATATATGGCTTTAGGCTACTTTTTTTTACACTTTTTTTTTCTTTACTTTCTTTACTTTACTGAATATACAATGTCCTTTTTCAAGAAATAACTCACACAGCTTGTTTGTAGCGCTTTAGCCGCTATGCTTTTGCTAATGTCAGCAAGCTAACTCCAGGTTTTCTTACTTTTGTAGTCGCTCCTCTAAGTCTCGTATTTGAACCCGGTAGAACTCTTTACCTCCCTCGGGTAACACTTCATCCACAGCACTTTTTGCTCCGAGAGTGTCTGTTTTGTCGGCATTTTGCTTTCCATCTTTTTTAGGAGGCATAGTTATCGCGCCTTCTGGCTAATAAAGTTTGGTGAAACTCAGCAACAATAGACCAAAGAACAGGTTGTTTCCCTGGGTTACCGGAGGGGAGGGGGGATGTGACGTCACGTGAGCGCAGTTATGAAGGCGGATGAAGACCTGTACTATCCTAAATGAGATTATAAGTACTGTACATAAAAAATAGTTTGCATCTTTTAAAAAACATTTTTTTACAGTGGGGTTACTCTGGGATGTGATGTCACCGCAATATATTAGCAAAGGCCAAAACACATTTTAATCACAACGTTTATTAAGCCCTAACTGACTCAATTTAATTCATCTTGGTCAGCTTTGTGTGTCACGTTTAAAAATCTGGATATGGTTTAAGAATCCTAATGAGATGCAACGGAAAATTGTGGCAAATAAAATCTCACTGAGGCTTAAGGAAGGAAATCCAGTTCTGGGGGATTAGGGTTTAACTGTGTACCTGTGTAATACACTGTGTAATACAAAGTCACAGGTCTAGTTCTTTACTACTTTACTAGTAAAATTCTAAGTTATAAATAAGGCACTGAAGACAGTGTAATAATGGGAAGTGTAAATCTGTATCCAGGCAGAGTGAATTGAGTATCTAATGTAGTTAACTGGATAGAGAATATCAGATAGGATGGCAACCCTGGTGAAGAAGACCTTGTTTATATTTTGTAAATACACAAATAAAGACAAGAATATGACCATCACATGAATACATTTTTTGAACATTTCATTCTACATTGATTTTATCCTTGCTGTTATAATATACACAGCTCCACTCTTTTAATATGAGCTGCTTTGGATTCTTGAGTGTGGCTGTGGGGATTTGTTTTTATTCAGATACAACAGCGTTAGTGAGGTCAGACTGATGCTGAGATTAAACCGATGCTGTGTGAGAAAACCTAAGATTCATTCAGTGTTCCAATTCATCCAACAGTCGTTTGATGCTATTATGATTAGGGCTATTGAACAACATTTAAGTACTTTCATTCCAACTTTGTTAACCATGTCTTCATGAAACTGTCTTTCATTGTCATGTTGAGATTGAAACTGATTGGGCTTCTAAATCCTTTTTGTAATGTAAGAACCCACTTATGTTTGTGATAGTCAGGTGTCCATAAACTTTTGCTTATATAGTGTACCAATGCACTTGTGGTTGTGCACAGTAAAAGTGATCGTGTTCTTTCTCTGAAATACAGATGACATTACAGTCATCTTGTCTGGTTCTAACAAAGACAGTCTGTTATGAACCGTAATGTACAGAAAGGAAAATGAGATTGAGCTCTGTACTGAGCCCTGTAGTGTACCCTCGGCTAACTCCAACCGCTTGGACAAAACCATTGCTGTAGGCTAGGGTCTGCTAGGTTACAGCTCGTTTTCTCATGTGACAAATATGCAAGATATGTTCCATTTCCTCGATATGTTTTGTAGTACCATGAATGGAGAGGCTACCAAAAACCTCACATTCTTAAACCCTACATTCTTTATTATTCATCAAATACATAAATATTACAAAATATTATACATCAAAAACCCTACATTCTTTATTATTCATCAAATACATCAATATTACAACATATTATACATCAAAAACCCTACCTTCTTTATTATTCATCAAATACATCAATATTACAACATATTATACATAAATATTACAACATAGTATACATCAAAAACCCTGCCTTCTTTATTAATCATAAAATACATAAATATTGCAACATATACATAAAAAACCCCACATTCTTTATTATTCATTAAATAAATAAATATTACAACATATTATACATGAAAAACCCCACATTCTTTCTTATTCATTAAATAAATAAATATTACAACATATTATACATAACAAATCACATCATTTCGTATAAAAATGCGTACTATATTTACGGTTATACATTTTACACGTACTATTACATTTTGAAAGTACCCAATAGCGTTCCTCGCGTGCAGCCGTAACCCCGCCCTCTGTGCTGGCGGAGAAGCGGAGTGACGTCATTAGCGGGGTTAGAAAAGCGCCCGGTTACAAGTGTCAAATCTTGCAGGACATCAAAACGCTCCTACACCTGACCATGACATTATCGTCGCTTGTTATAACTCCACCGCTTCGTCTTACTGTCCCGTAAGGTAAGATCCTGAAATGTAAATCCAAATATTTAACCGAATTAGTTTAAACTTTAGACGTCTCCGTAATAGTGACTGCGCAACCGACATGTATGTAGCTGTGAGTAAGTTTGTTTTGAATAATGAAAAACAGATTCATGGAATTTATGTAATCCGTGATGTGATCTTGATTTTGAAAACATGTTTTCTAACACACACACACACACACACACACACACACACACACACACACACACACACACACACACACACACACTGTACAATATTTGGGGGTAAGCCGGTAGCGTCTCATATGGAAACTGTCAATGAGAATCTGATATATGTGTCCAGGGAATAAGTGTAAATCACTTAATGTATTAATATGCTGGTGCAGTATGCAAAAAAATGTTTTTTAATTAGCTTTGTGTAGAGATTCTCCTCTACGCTGGTGTGCCCTTGATTAAAATCCCAAGTTTACAAGCATGGCACATTAAAGTTAGAAGAAGTTTTATTTATGTGCTGACAAAGTTTCTTTACAGTGACAGTGGTGTAAGGATGACATGTTATTACTCAGACTGCCTGCTTACTGTAAAGTTGGCAGCTATACTACACACATTCTGTATCATTTTCTGCTCACGACAACCTTAAAGTAGTCATTGAGTCTATGAGATGATACTGCTGCTATTTCATGTTTCCTCGTAGGCCGAGCTTCGGTTGTTTATGCAGTGTTTACGGCAAAACTGAGTGCACGTCTTTGTCTAAACACATCTGTAACGTGTTGAATAATTTCCAACACTGGCTGGGAACCATGTGCATTCTTTTTGAAAACAAATGCTGTCTTCATTTGGTTATAAAACTCAGTCATGTAAATGTTGTAATATCAAAAATATTGAGCCTGTCAGTGTGCATATAAGTGTATGAATGTGGACATGGTTTTTATGTCTTGGTGTGTGTGTGTGTGTGTGTGGGTGTGTGTGTGTGCGTGAAAGCTTGAGAAGGATCATGGCTGTTACTGAGGCCTGTTGCATGTGGCTCTGTCTAACATAACACTGGCTAAAACTATAAATGTACTCCATTGCGCAAGTCTGTCCCTGATGCACTGAGGATCCAAATGGTCATGGGAAAGAGTAGCACAGTATGTTCCTCGGGCAGTTTCCTGTCCTGCAGCCACCTGGCATTTGCACCCAGAAAATTCTCAAGCATGTACAAATATGTGCATATAAACTTATGAATGTACTTATCGAAACATTTGGGCTGCTATTTAAAATATTACTTGATTTAATATTTATGTGATCTTACTGATTTAACTTTCTATTTAAAATCTTCTTTCATAGCCATTTGCATTCCATGGAAAACAGAGGTGAATATGTAATGGTAAGGTTTTTCCTTTTCTGCTTGTTTTTTGTTTATAATTAGTTTTTTTTAGCATTTAAGAGAAACTATTGCTTGTTGGTAGTACTGAAATTCCTTCACACAGATACAGACACAAGGAGGAATCTGAGGACTGAGCAGTAAGCTCTAATTGAGTTAAGATGCGTGCCACAAAAGGGCTTGGATCATTGCCAGAATGTTTAGAATGCTTGCAGTCAGACTGGGTTTCTACAGACACCCGCTGTTGATGTTCTTTTTTCATTGTGATTGAAAAAAAATTTGATACAGGCTTTTATGCACGGACTCGTGTTAGGAGCATTGATAAGTCTTCTCAGTACTTCTGCCTGAATCTTTTTGTCTACAGTCACAGTTGATATGATGACAAAATGAATGCTTATCATTGATATATTTATATACATATGTGTCTTGAGTAAAAGAGCAACCCTTTTTGTTTCCTTTGAATGAGCCCATGTACTAATCTTTTAGATAACCTACTGCTTTAGTGATATATTGGCCCGTTAACTTGTGTAACACAATGATGTCACCATAACAACAGGCTAGTACTGTAGATGTGAGGAGTCTGTCCCGTGAGAAGGAAAGCCTTGTCCCAGAGAGCATAAATAAGTACCGAGCTTCGGGTTACTTTTGGAGAAATGGTTTCAAGACAAAACCTTTGTTTTTTTCTCATTTGTAAGTTTTCAAAAGAAACATGCCTGTCGGATAGTGCATCAGAGAAACTGAGAAAAGAGCTGGAGGAAGAGCTGAAACTCAGCAGGCACAACATACAAAGCCATGGCTGGTACCATGGATGTATACCTTGGGAGGTGCGTCAGATTTTACACTTGGATTATGTTCGTTTTTATGTCATATTCGTGTTTTTTGGTTATCATTTGACTTCAAACAAAATTGGCCAGTTTTACAGACATAGCTTTACTCTCTAACGTAGATATTAATGTTGGAAAATGTCAAAGGTTAAATATTTGTATATTATAACAACATATACCACACCCCACCACAGTTAAATTGTCAATTCAATATTGAAATTGATGAATATTTTATATTCTGTTCAGAAACTATGGATTTAGTTCCCATAACAGTACAATACAAATGTTCCACCTGTTATTTAAATCACAGATTTCAATTAATGCTTTTCTTCCTTATTTTACTGTTTCTATAGTAAGAAGGCCTTGACATTGTATAGCGGATACGCCACATAATGGGAACTGATTAAATAGTGTGTTCTTTCTTAAACTAATAAAAAAAGTATTTTTTGCTAAAGAAATGTTTGTTAAATGTCAGTATGTGTTCTGCCACGAGAGTCTTTACGACAGTCTTCATCTGCTTTTTTCTTGGTAGACTGCTGCATTTTATTAACTTTCAGACAGATAAAAAGAGAGGGATACTGAGGAAGGGGCGTGTTTATATCTGCTAAAACAGGAATTTAATACTTTACAACAAAAGGTTAAAAGTCAATCATAGTAAAAGTAATCATAATACTTGTGAAGGGGCGGCACGGTGTGGTTAGTACTCCTGCTTCACAACAAGAGGTCATGGGTTCGCCCAGGGTGTTTCTGTGTGGAGTTTGCATGTTCTCCCCATGCTTGCGTGGGTTTTCCCCGGGTACTCCGGTTTCTTCCTGCTTCCAAACACATGCGATTGGGCATAGATGAGTTAGCTTCTCTAAATTATCCATAGGAGTGAATGTGTGTGTGAACGGTTGTCTGTCTCTAAGTGTTAGTCCTGTGATTAACTGCCGATTGTCCAGGATGTACCCTGCCTTACACCCTAAGTTAACTGGGATAGACTCCAGCGCCCCGACGTCCCTAAACAGGATAAGCGGTAGACGATGGATGAATGAATGAATCCTTGTGAAATTGCTGTATAAGAAATAAAGCCTTAGAAAAAAAATCAACTTCAAACTGTGAAAAGTAAATTCACCTTGTTGTATCACTTGGCCCGATTGTTATTATTTTTGCTATAAGAACAAATGCTGCCATGTCTTATTGGCCGGTTTGTTTTATTGTATATCTACACCATCTATTTATGTCGGCTTCTAGCCTTTTATTAATATTCTTTAGGCATCGATTGTGTCCTTTCAGTTGTAATAGACCAGACCAGACCAGCATATCGCTCTGCATGATTAGTTGATATTTCGGATAGAATTCAATCATTCTATCTATTCTAATTCTGATAGAATGCTTTACAAATATTTGCATATGGGATTATACATATTATAAATCTCCCTGGGATTATTAACTATATCAGGTGTAGATGATGTGATAGTAAAAAATATTTTCTAAACTTTGTTCTGTTGCTTTTGCACTGATTTTGATTGTGCTTTTGGCACAGGTTGCATACAGTAAACAATAGAAAATTATTTATATTTATAACCATAATGAAGCCAAACTTATGTATATTGTGGCGATTATGTTGTTCAAGTGTTTTGTGCACTATAGGTTTCAGAGTGTCTGGTGCTAAATGATGGAGATTTCCTGATTCGCGATTCTTTGACCAGTTTGGGAGATTACGTCCTAACCTGCCGCTGGAATCAGAAGCCTCTCCACTTCTTAATCAGCAAAGTTCTGCTCAAATCCAGCGATACATGCACACGAACACAGTTTGTTCTGGAAGGAGAGCAGTTTGACTCCATTCCAGCGTTGGTCCATTTCTATGTAGGCAGCCAGACGCCGCTTACCGAACACAGCAGGACACACGTGACTTTCCCAGTCAACAGAACTGTACCACTGCGTTATCTGGAGACAATGTTTGGCCAGACTAGTCAGGAGAGAACCCCGTTAAACTCACCCGTGCATAAGAAGGGAAGTCTACTAGTGACCGAAGCTCTGGCATTTGAGTTCATAAATCCTCAGAGGTAAGATGAACATTGATAACGTACTTAAAAATGAACTGATTAGATATCAGTAAATGTTTTGATTTTACTTTTGCTGTTCACTTGAGTGTGCTATAGAAACTGATATGGATATGGTTCAATATCAATACCAATATAAAGCAATTTCACTCTATTCTCACAGGGAGGCTGTCAAGAGCTTTGTTGGAAGCTTAGAACAGCGCGTTGTAGTGACATCATCCCCAACCCCACTGAACACACGTAAGTGTAAATATCTAGGGTGGTGGTTGTGGCTCAATGGTAGGGCTCTGGGTTAGTGATCAGAGGGTCGGGGTTCAGGCCTCACACCAGGCAAGTTCAAGAAGCTTTATTGTCATAACACCATACACAGCTGTTGCAATACTCAGTGGAGCGAAACAACGTTTCTCCAGGACCATGATGCTACATATAACACATTCACACAAAACAGAACAACAGAGAGCTATGTACAACACCAAGTGCAGACAGTGCAAAACAATCAGTACCTACAAGACAGATACATAGAAAATAGCACCAAATGGTTGTGGAACATGTGGCAATGTACTAAATAATGATAGCAGCATTCTCTGCTATCATTGAGTCCCTTAACCTCCATTGCTCCAGGGGCGCTGGCTGACCCTGACCCCAGCTTTCAAATTCATAAGCTGGGATATGCGGAATAAAAGCATTTCACTGCGTGTATGTTATAAATAAGATTTGAATTTGAATTTAGAATGCATAGTATTAAACTGTGCAAAATATGTTAAAGTGTAACCTGTTTTTTTCTGGTTACTCTTTTTTAAGTCTACAGACGCAGAAGAAGTCCATCACGCAATAGAAAATTTGTTGTAGTTCCTTCATCGCCCATTTTGCAAAATTCCAACGACACGCACCTTTGTACCTCTCCAACCGAGAGTCCTTTCATCTATTTGGAGCCTACAGACAACACTTGGTTCCCAAGCAAAGATTCCTGTCAAAGCAATGCTGCTGATGCCATTGACCTGCAATCCAAGACAGGCCTTTATCCCCACAGTGTTGCTCATATAGAGTCACCATTCAGTGAGCCAGAGGAAAAGACAGTGCCAGGCTTCATGGATGAGGACAATGAGGATTATTTAATGCCACTTGTAATTGAAAAAGGCTCCAGTTTCAGGCCCAGGACGTACCAGTCACTGCTGCTTCCTACAGAAAATAAACCACTAGAAGCAAGAGTGTTAAGAAGAGCAAAGGAGGTGCATGTGGACACTGATACAAAGATGATGGCCATGTACATCACTAAAATCGACTGCATGGTAGGACTGTGCATAGTGCCTATTAGTTTATATACCCTATATAGTCAAAAGTAGGTAGACAAAGCCCTGCAACAATTGACATCAACAGACTGTTGCATTCTTTGATGAAATGCAGTTCAATTGGATTAATGTTCCCCCAGTTAGATTGAAAGCATCACTTTCTGTTTCTGTAGACTTTTGAATTCATTCTGATGCTTACATGTGATGGATCATGAGCAGATCCTTGCAAGAAACAAGAAACACCTGTAAATAAATGTTTTGTGTGGTGTTTAACTTTGTGTAACTTGGAAAAACTAAGAAACACTAGATTATCATCATGCACATGTTCTCTACAAATTAATTTATTCAACAAGTCGCAATTGTTACAGCTATATTTATTTAAGCTTCCATGTGTCAGTTGTCAAAAAACAACAAAACTAATGAGAGAAATTTATTTTATTATAAATAACATATCCCCTCCACTAACAGTAATATATCCCACCCACTAACAGTAATATATCCCACACATTAACTGTAATATATCCCACCTACTAACAGTAACATATCCCACCCGCTAACAGTAAAATATCCCACCCACTAACAGTAATATATCCCACCCACTAACAGTAATATATCCCACCCACTAACAGTAATATATCCCATCCGGCAACAGGTGCTGTGATGAAGACATAATCAGTGTTATTTGCTTCACCTGTCAGTGCTCATAATGTTATGCTTGATCGGTGTATATGAAATTGTATTACAGGAAAAATAAAGCTTTGTACAGTGTTTGAAGTCCATGTTTGGCAGATTTTTAAAAATATTAATTTTCCAGGTTGCACGCATATTGGATTCATCTGATGAGAATACAAAAAGGATGGCTGTTAGCTCAGGAGTGGAACTAATCACACTTCCACATGGCCACCGTCTCCGACAAGACCTGCTGGAAAGGTGCGTTAATGCACTCACTACTAAACAGCACCTTGCATCAGATGAAGGCAAACATAACTAAATAAACACTGTTCTCTTTCTCAGGTTTTACACCATGTCCACCATGCTGGCTATGATGCTGCTGGGATGCACTGGCAGTGTGGAGGAAAGAAGCTCCCTACTGCACAGAATGATCTTACTGGCATCTGAACTAAAGACTAACCTGGGCAACATGTTTGGCTTTGCTGCTGTTATGAGAGCATTAGAACTGCCACAGGTAGAAAGAATAAAGCAGTAAATCAAAAAAGCTCTAAATGATTCGGCAATAAATGTAACATTCAATCTATTTTCAGGTTGTTCGGTTGGAAAAGACGTGGATGGCTTTACGGCAAAGATATACCGAAAGTGCAGTTCTGTATGAGAAAACCTTGAGGTCCGATTTGAAGAGAATGAATGATGGGAAAGGTAGTCTCAAATCCTATTTCAAATTAAACTTTATTTATTTATGGTTGTCTCATTGTCTCAAAAATACCAGTTTTGTCTACTTTAAATCTTTTGTTCCATATTATGCAACGAATATATGCAATACATTTATAGCATTTGGCAGACGCCCTTTTCCATTTATTTACTTTTTAGTTTAACTGAGCAGTTTAGTTTTAAGGGTCTTGCTCAGGGGCTAAGCAGTGGCAGTTTGGGGGTGCTGGGAATCAAACCCACATTCTTCCAATCAGCAGTCCAATACCTTAACCACTGACATCACACTTCCAGTACAAGAAAATACTGATGGAAAATGGCATTGTGTGTTGCTTGAATGTTAGTGTAATTAGTCTATTTTTATCACTCATTCCACTCATTTTGCCTGGTATTTTACCCATAATACTTCAATTAAGCCAAGCACAATGTAAGTTTGTGGGGGGAAAATAGTCATTTAATATTTCCCCACTTGTAAGAAGATGTAAAAAGTTATCAGCTACACCCAAACAGAACAGTAGGAACATTTGGAAGGATATTTAACAAACTGGTAGACTCATTCCCACTCTTTATATTTCCGTTCAAGACCTCTGTAACCCATCAGAGACAACTATCCCTCATGTGCTCCCTCTGTTGCTCCTACTTGAGAGAAGTGCTGAGATTCTTGAAGGATCTGAGTCCTGGGAGAGCCTTGAGTCTGGAATGGACTCTGTACTGTGTCATTTAAACTCTGCTCGTACCATTGCATGCCATGGAGAGATCTACTGCTCTAATGCTAAGGCAAAACTGCAAGGTATCATTGAAACGTTCAAAAATATTTGTCATTGAACATACTGTATATACACATTTTTTTATTTGTTTTTGTGACATTTGTTTGCGCTCATAATGGAATTAAAATGAGTTTCTTACTTACAGGTTTCCATGAGCAGCCAGATGTACTAGAAGTTTTCCTGACTGAGTTCCAGATGCGTCTGCTGTGGGGCAGCCGGGGAGCGGAGGCAAGCAGGGAGGAGCGCTATGAGAAATTTGACAAAGTGTTAACAGCCCTGTCCAATAGACTAGAACCGTCCCAGCAGCCGGAATGATGCGCGTTGCACGTGTATCACTCTGAAATGTGTACATTTCTTTTTATTTGATAAATCCCATAGGTTTACATAGCATAGAATGATGCAGCTCTAAATGGCAGAATAACATATTAAAATCCTTTTTTTAATGTAAATAATGTAAATAAAACAATGATGAGATTTGTATTTTTAAGTATGATTAACATTATTTTAGTTTATAACTATGAAATAATCAGTCATTTTTTGTATAAATTATATCTATATTGTCATAACAGTAAGTATGAATGTCTTTATACTTACTGTTTTTCCATATCACATTTTTTTTACTTTCTCAGAATAAACCGGTTTAGTTGCACGCCTGAAAATGTTTGTATTAATCAGACATTTATACACATTTTGCATATTATTTAACAGTGGTTGTACTATTGATTAAATCACCTCTTTGGAGTTAACAGTTGCTAAATAAAATTTTAAATACACAATACACCATGTGCTCATTTCAGGTTTTTAAACAAACAGTATCCATTTAAATGTAGAAATTAATTGTGTAAATGGAGAAATACTGTATTTTCAGGATTTGTAAAGATTAGTTGTTTGAAACGCAACAAATGGGAATAGATTTCCAAGCTTTCATGTTTCTGATATCAACTTTTGTGTATTTATTGAATTTATTAACGTAATATCTTAGACTATGCCACTGGGTTACAGCGTGTAGCGTATTCACGACCAGAGAGGTAGAAAGTTGAACTTGTTATTGAATACTATTTTGATAATTATTTTGTTGTTGTTTACCTTTTATAAGCTTTTTTTGAGAACCTTACTTTCCACTGATGTTTGAGATACACGGACGGGCGCCCCTAGCGGCCGAATAAATCCTACATCCATTAATTAGCCATGGGTCTGTGGTGTAACAGGATTATAATGTTGTTTAGAATTTCGTTAATATATTGTATATCCGTGAGTAATTGTTTCGAGATGAAAACGATATATTGCACCATATCCGACAGCTGTGACTGCGACTTTAAACCAAACATACAAGGTAGGTTTATACTGTAACGTTACTTCTCTGTCATAGTTTAAAAGCTAACTAGCATGCTAACTTAGCTTACTGTGTGTAAAGTGCCGGTTTGCCTTACTCTGTGAAAGCTAGCAGGGTAGCTCGTTAAAGCAACTATAAAGTAACGTGTCGTTTATGTTTTAAGGCTTCAACAATATTAATCGTATGTATATGCTACTTATATGAAAACGTTTCCGCGTTACTAACTGTTTTTTTTGCTACGAGGTTGTAACAGTGGTTATCTATAGCTAGCTAGCTAATAAATGAGCCAGTGTATTAAATGATAGTTTGCTTGACGGTTAAATGACTATCTTCCTTTTTTTCGTTCTGTCCATTTGAGCTAAGACTAAACTAGGAGAAAAATGCAAAAACGAAACCTGTCTTAGCTGAATGAGTTTATTTAGATTATTTGTCATAAGACAGAAATTCACCAACTGAAGACAAACAACGATTCCTTATATTAGCCTCTATTGAAATACGCAGAATATTATTCTAGCTTTTTTTATTTTATCCCATAATATAGTGACTTCTATTCAGGATTAAATCAGAGACTCTAATGGTGTGAGGCAGCAACACTAACCACTTTTCCACTATGCCACTCCCCACGGGTCAATCACAAACCTCTCTTTATATGCTTGACAGGCGCCTGTGGTCACTAAAGGTCAAATTGCAAATTATATATAATTATATGCTTCTATAGTTCTATATGGTATA
>JAOUQX010000022.1:6791177-6803975 GCA_028566295.1 Liobagrus marginatus
ATATTGCTTTTTATTCTGTCACACAGGCTTGGAATGGGACCTTTATAAAAATCTGTACGGACAGCATCTGGTGCAGGACATTGTGTCCGAGTCTGTGGCGAACTTCTTGCAGAAGAAGAGTCCAGACCAGCCGCTGGTTCTTTCCTTCCATGGAGCATCAGGCACTGGAAAGAGCATGGTGAGCGCCATGCTGGCCCGTCACCTTTATGGTACCTCTATGGGCAGCCCTTATATCCATCAGTTTGTCCCCACACTGCACTTTCCACTTGCTGACAACGTGAAGCAATACAGGGTATTGTATTTTTCTTATTTTTCGGTTCTTTTCAACACATATCTTTCATCAGGTCACAATTACTTATTTTTTACTTACATTTTAGCCATACTAAAACAGTAATTTTCCAACACAAATCTTATATAGGCTCAGTATCATTTATGCATGTTTATATTCTCTTTTGTAAATATTAAGCAAAACACTGGTTTATGATGCATCCAAATGATGTAGATGTACTCATAAGGCGGATATTTCAGATCCCATGGTAAAGTGTCAGAAAATGTAAATATCTAATGTGCTTTTTATTTAAAAAGCTAGATTAAAATTAAAGGCACCTTATAAAAATCAGCGCAGACTATTGATTCCAATTATGCGTAAATAAATTTTTTAGCACCATTTTACTCACTAGGTTATTTCTTGTAAATCTGTTATTTTAGTTTATGGCCTTTATGTAATATGTTTGCTTATTGCTGTTTTACGCAGTCAGATTTGAAGCAATGGATACAGGGAAACCTCACAGCCTGTGCTCGTTCTGTCTTTATATTCGATGAGATGGAGAAGATGCCACCTGGAGTAATTGATGTCCTGGAACCGTTCCTTGGGCCTTCGTATGTTGTTTTCCAGACCAACTACCGCAAGGCTATCTATATTTTCATTACGTACGTTTTACTAAATGACTGAGAGTAATATTTTGTTTTAAAGTCAGCATAAACGGTTCAGTTAAATAGTTCAGCATCTTTTCAGAGCATTTCTATTCTAATATTACTTTGTTGTTTCTAGTACGGCAGGTCAGGAAGTCATTAACAAGATGACACTGGAGAGCCGACAGGCAGGACGAGACAGGGAGGAAATTCAGGCAGATCCACTGCAGGAGGCTATTGCAGACGCTGTATACAACAACAAAAAATGTGAGTAGATGCCTCAATACAATACAGACTAGACCTTTTATTCCTAGGTTTTAAATGAATGATAAGAATGCATGTTAGATTATTTCATACTGCAATGTGTTCAGAAAATGGTACATACCTTCTGTAATTATTATTAGTATTATTATTATTACTATAATTTGTAGTAGTATTAATTGATTTATATATAATACTTATATAAACTATAAATTAGGTTATTAAAAAATATTTAATAAGGTGGTATTTTTAAAAGGTTTTTTTTGTCCCAGATTGCGTATTGTGTTTTACATTACAAAGCATCACAGTTTAATTTGCTTTTTAATATTTTACATTATTTTTATTTAGGGGTCAAGCCCCGCAGGGGCGGACCCCTATTGTAGTTATTATTATTATCATACATGAATTGGCAGCTTTTTTTTTCTTGTTAGCTAGCCTTGCTTAGTATATTTTCATTCATTCATTTAATTCCGCTCTAAGTGAGGTAATATTAAAAAATATGATGTAGGTAACTATTTATATAAGATGCCAGTCATTTGAAGATGAATGTCCAGTAGCTGTATAGCAGTTCTGTAAAACCTTTTTTAAAGGGACAAGGACTCTGGTCAGTCTTAATACAGCCTATTAAACAGATTGCAGATTCTTGTAATGACAAAGTGTTACCGGATTCTTTTTTTGAGCTTTTGTATGAACATTGTTCCTTAGGTGGATTCTACCATTCAGAAATAATCTCTTCAAAGAGAATAACCCACTTTGTGCCCTTTCTGCCCCTGTGTCGGCGACACGTGGAGCGTTGTGCTCAGCGGGAACTGTGCCAGCGTGGTGAGTGTCAGCGCAGAGACGTGTCAGTAGCAGTAGGGGGCGCCACGTCCTACACGCTGCAGGATGGGCAACACTTCTCAGGCACAGGCTGCAAACTGGTACCTGCTAAAGTCAATCTCTTCCTATGAGCCATAGGACCTATAAACCGAGCGGACGTAACAGCAACATTGGATCAGCCGTTGTGCAGCTGTGCCAGTGCACAGAAGCAGATTTTGCTTTTGTAATAATGCTGGTTGAACGGGCTAAACGTACAGCTCTAAGCACTGGATTTCAGATATGTTTACAGAAACTGCTGACTATCAGGGGATCAATCAGTATATAAAGATGCAGGTAAATGACCTCGCAGGAGAGGATTGCCTATTTGACCTGAAATTTCAACAGCTGCACTGCATGTACCAAACACACAGTAGTTATGCTGCTGTTTATTGCGAGAGAGCAGCTGTGCAGAGCTGCAGCCAGCTGACTGGCCAGATTTGCTCAATTAAATGCAAGTGACTGTCTGACTACAAGATTTTATTAGTTGACTCCAACCTTTTTAATTAACTCAGAAATATTGGTGAATTTAATTGTTGGTATTACAAAAGAGACATCATATATATCCAATTAGACACACCTATTATGAATCATTTATTTATTTATTTTATTGCTTTTTACCTTTTTTTTTTTTTGTTTGTTTTTTTAGCGGGTTTTTTAACCATGCTAAAAAATAATGCAGTCACAAGAAAAATGTTTTCATTTGTACTTGGTAACTGCTTTTATGTTTGCGGATGGCAAATTGAGTAGTAAACGTGCAGTCACTCAGTTTCCCAAATTTTGCAAATGAAGTACTGTATTTTTATAGTAACTGCAAGTATTTATTTGCACTGCAAATAAGTGAGATGTCTTAAATCTCCGTTTATTGTGGATTTTTAACTTCTACAATTTGAAATGAAAAAAATTTCAGTAAATGATTTAAGGCGGAACAGTTTGCAGTGTCCTTTGAAAACAATGGGTTTTGCAATCAGATGAGCCTTCGTTCCAGTGTGAAAGTCGTAATCAGCCACATGCTGTGCCAAAAGTATTTTAAGTATTTAAAAGAATTTAATGTGTTGATAATACATAAGTTGTCACACACTGTGCTGAACTAAAAAAAAAAATTTTATGATTTTTTTTTTTTCATGGGCAGAACTTTTTAAAAAAAGTGTCAAAATAATCATACCATTCCTTTCTACCATGTAATTTGTTTGTAATAATAGAGCTCTATCAGGGCTACTGTGGCTTATTTATATGATCTGATTCAGTGTTATCAAAGAGAAGGATTGTACTGTACAGTATTGTAATAAGTCTGAGACAAATTAAAAACTGGAACATTGTTTAATGATGTGTTTGAGTTCTTAAATCATTAAAGGCTGATTCCCTGCATCACATTGAATGTTCAGAGGGCTTGGTGTGTTTGTTTTCCTGCACCTCTTTTATGATTTACAATTTTTAATAAACATGTCAGTTAAGATGTGCTCCAAATACATATTATTTACAGTAGAGGGAAAGAAGTATGCAGACAATTCTGGTTGTGGTATTTAATATTCTTTCTGCGCCTATATTCACTTTGAATTTGCACACACTTCCAAGGTTATGAGGCTTTCTCTGATTGGTTCTCAATTTCAATATTAAAATTAGGAGATTGATTAGGCCATTCAAGCATCTTCAGCTCCATTATAGAAACCAGTCTGTGGTTGTTGTTAAAATGCCTGCCCTCCCAGTGGGATAAGATTAAATTCTTTTTACATTTTTTTTTTCAATTGCTCTCACCTCAATACTCAACTGTCCAAACATATATCCAAAGAATCTGCCTCGAAGTACCACCTGACCTCTGATCCAGAATGCAGCTGTAAGCCTTTTTATTTATTTATTTATTATCTTTTTACGTTCTCCCATATCACAGCACGTGTTACACTCCCTTCACAGGCTTCCAATAGCTGATCTCATCAGATCGAAAACACTGATGCTTTCCTATAAATCCAAACACGAATCAGTGCCCACTCACCTTGTTACACTTAGTTTTTAGAATGATCCTGTTTTAAGTCTATGGTTTGAGCTATTTTTAGGACGTATGTATTTCGATAGAGATGTAGAAACTGGGACAGCACTTCTTTAAGTCGCTCTGAATAAATGTGTTTGCTAAATGCTGTAAATGTAAATGCTGCATTCAGCTCTTTAAATAATATTTGGCATCTTAAGACCTCTGAGAGTAGAGAAATAATCATTTAAAATTGTGCATAAGGCATCTTTGTGCTTACTTTTACACCTGCATACTTTTGGGCCAGTTGTACTGACATGAATGCAGTCTTTGTTATGACGCTGTGCCTTTTCTCCTGTTTGTGTTGTTTAATAATCTGTATACATTTTTATTATTTTTTTTAAGTAATCAAAACTTCCTAACCCATGGCTGTTAAAATATCACCATGTGAAAGTTGTCAATTTTTGCAGTATTTCATCTAAAATATGATATATGATATAATTTTTTGTATCTTTTATATATGGTATTGTTTTAGAGTGTTGATCACTATAGAGTGTTTATCACTTTTTCCCTTATCAATCATTTTTAAACATATAATAGCACATAATAAATGAATACATTCAAATACACAGGAAGTATATTTAACACCAAAAATGTATAGCGATACTTGTTTTCTTTGCTTTATATTGCAAAAAAAGTAAGCTTTCAAGATCAGTTTAAAGGTGTTTAAAAATATGATTCCAAAATTCCTGCAAAATGCCTAAAATTGTTGTTATTAATATGTTAACAGCTTTCGTGGCTAAGGAAAGATCTCACTGAATCCCCCGTTTCACCTGCTGTGGCAGGAAATTTGTTATTTCTCAACAGGAAATGAAGAGGTCTGAGATGCTGTGTGGTGGTGGTCTTATGAGCTGAAGATTCAGACTGACTTTAAGCTTTTTATAGAAGGACCTATACAAAGGTTTCTTAGCAGAGGATAAAGTTCTTACAAGTTAGCTTTGCTCTCCATTACACCTGCATACAAAAGCCTAGCATAATACCCACTCTGACAACTTCATCAGGCCTCATTTTTATGTTCATGGAGGAATACCGCAGTGAAGCACCTCGCTCTGAATGCCCTTTCACCTCAGGGTAGCGTTTAAGGAAGGATTTTTAATGTTGCAATATCATTACAAAATAAGATGGCTGGGATTATACCCCGGTGACCCCTGTCCACTTCTCCACACTTGGTTTGACCCTCATGCCCTGGTTCACACGCTCTCCAGGATGGCTGTCCTACCCTGGCCTATGGCCTGTCCATTCACACACCTCTCTCTTCCATCCCAAATCAGGTTTAAAAAGGCACCTCACCACCTCCCCCCCAGCAACAATAGCCCACAGCTTTCCCCTCAACATCTGTGAGTTCCCCTCTGTCTCCTCATTTTCTCTCTAACCGCTCCATTATTAGGTCCCTTTCACTTGTAAATGTGGCTGGTCACAGCGCTGATGGTGCTTTCATATGCGTGGCTGGGGTCAGGGCAAAGCCAGTGGCTGGCCAAGGGGTGGGACATAGGCTGGAGAAGGCTCTGTGTGGCCCAAGGTCTAGGGAGCATCACCACAAAGCGGTAAATCCTTTTGAGGTGCAGTCATTCGGGACGGTTGGCAAAGGCAACTTTTGCTTTCCTCAGCCCTCTCTACTAAGGATCTCTCAAACTGCGCTTGTACATTTTTCTTTTTCAGCCAGAAAATCCAAACGTGATCATTCAGACCCATGGACAATATTAAGATAGTCTTTCACTGAAATATTTACACTGTATCTATCCTTTGTTTAATCATTGGGGGGGATTGTATGCCATTTCGTTTCCATTCTTAACGCAACAATGGGTGGTCTTGGTGGCAGTGCAGTCTCCAGGACAACAGGTGAACAAAGGGTGAAGGGAGGAGGGAATGCTGGGGGAAGACTGAAGGATGCAGTTAGGATGCCCTTGGCCTCTATGTGGTCAGTAGGGGATATGGGCCTCTCAAGGACATGGAAGAAAACGACTGTCAAAACAGTTCCCTCTTCCTAGAGCCCAAAATGATTGATAAGCTTCCACCCCTGAGGGAATCCCCCTAAAAAAGCTTTGACATTGTCACATTTCTCTCGTTCCACATGATCTATTACCTCACTTGCTCTCAGGAGAAGCTGCAACGATAAGACTATCCACTGGCAGTGTGGCTTCTCATTTCAGCTCGCTGGCTCTTTGCAAAGAATGAAGTCGTAAACCTTTCAAATCAGCGATTCTAATGCTGAGGAACAACATCTGTGAGAGGGTTCATTGTTGTTAATGTTCTGAATATTTGTTTGGAACTGAAAATTTTAGGAGACATTAACGTTCATTTAATTAATAGTGGTATGTGCTTTAGCTGGTACGGTATAGAGATTTCACAGCATTGCAATTAAATAAATGGTGTTTGTTTCTAATGATATTACTGTCTGGATAGAAATGATGAGCACCTATAAACACCAGATTAATGTTACCATACATCAAAAAGATTATGAATACAATATTTAATTTAATTGTTATCAAATATTTTAAATATATTTTATAACAATGTTACACAAAGAGCGGTGTGTATGTTTGTTTTCAAAATGTGTCATTTTTGTATGCTAATTAATAAAAAATTATGTTCTTGAGGATTTTTTATATTTCATTTTAAAAAATGATGAATTTAAATGCAACTGTTTTTAATGTTAGCCCTCAAAACAGGACTTTATATTTACTCTTCATGTTCATTTTAGCTATATTATTACAAATAGATTAAAACACACAAAGATGATATATATATACTTCAATGTGGAAGAGTGTAGGTCTACAGAGATCAATTTCTATTATAATACATCCTATTCAGTCCATAATCAACTTGTAAATGATCTGAATCAGGTGTGTTCAATCAGGTCGATTAAATACAATTGCAGTGCTCTGCTCTGCTCTGCTCTACACACTGTTATACAGTGTGTAATATATATGTTAAGGTAGGAACCAATTTGGTGTGGAACGTAGCATGAATTTTAGAGGGGCAAAAAGAAAGTGGGACACAGGAAGTATAGCTAAGACGTATACAGCTCTGGATATTTGTATCTAGTTTGTGCTCATTTTGTCTCATTGTCATTTGTCTTTGATGGTGTTGACGTTTCTATTTAATAGGATGTACAGTTAATTTATAAATAATGAGTATGAATTACATGTTAATAAAAATTAATTTAAATATACAAATGTACAGTGAGTCGTCTTGCACCTCAGTTGCAGTGAAAGACAATATCTCTATAGCTTTCATCTGCATAAAACTACAATTTTAATTTGAGATCACGCCCCATTACTCAGAGTACTGGAAAATGAAATACGCATTATTATAATTACAATGTGTTATATTGTCTTTTTTTATTTAAATCAAAATAAAATGTTTATTTCTTTTTAAAAGCAAATCTGATCATGTCATCAATTTGTTTCTCATATTTTTTTAATGATCATTTATCTTAGTATATCTAATTTACTGACCCAGGAAATTTTCTTAGACACAATATAATTAAACAGGCACTTACTGTAGTTCGTTTGTAGTTTTACAATTATTATCAGCAAAACTATTATTGACATGACAAACCAGTAACACAATAACTAAAATAGTTACGTTTTCAAATTATGCTTCATATTTTAATATTTGATTTGTGGCATTTAACAAAAAAAATATTGTGGAGATTTACATTTTTGAAATGTAAATTTAAAAAATGTTTAGTAGCACAATATATGTTTTTGTGCTGCTAAATTAAAGGATTTTTAAAATGTGTGCAGGCCTAATATTTTAATAAAGATTTATTATTTCCGATTGTAATCAAATGCCTATTCCAGATACTTTCTCTTTTTTCTATTTGTGTCAGTACATTTGATATAATTATTAAATAGACCCTCAAAAAAATCCCACACATTTTTGAATTGCATAATGTTTATGCAATTAGAATTAGAATTATATAATGCTTTAATACATTTTAATACATTTATATACAATTAGATTAGAATTATATAATGCTTTAATACTGGGACAGAATTTGTAAAAGTAGGAAATGACAGTCACATAAATTGTTTCTTTATTTAAATACAAGTATGCACAAAATTGTTGCCTTTTTGTAGGCTATAAACAATGTTCAGAATGATATTATATTTACAAAATCGTACAGTAGAGTTAATGCCAACAAATTGCAAAATAATAGAATAGAATAATAAAAAATAATAAGTATAAACAAATAATATCCGCATGATGGCGTTACAATTAAATATAACCCAAATCACCCCAAAGTTTAAGTGAAGTAAAACGCATATTAGTTTGCCTCTAAATTGCCCTTAATTTTAGTTTTGAAAGCGTTTTCTAAAGATTATAAATGATAGGTAGCACATGTGCTATATGTGATCCAACAGACAGCAGTTTGGGGCATTTTTGCACATCGGTAAAAGGCAAGGCGTTAAATAACATCGAGTACAGAGTTAAATGCTGAAGCTGATCATAAAAAGGAAGATTTTAGGGAAACGTCGTGCTGTTTATGCAGAAGTCGCAGAAGTGTGAACCATCAGCAACAGATGTCCATGCACAATTCTCGATTTACAACTCGACAGACACAAGAATTGCGTTTGGACAATCAGTAGCTCGGGCTCATATAAACCGCACAGACAGACAGACAGACAGCGGGCAGAAAGCAGCATTTACAAGCACATTTTCATTAAGGATTCGGGACATTCCTTGGCACATCCTGGAAGTAAAACAGGCCTATAGAGACATATATATGTAATAGGTAAAAAAAAATATTTTTTAATAATAGCATTAATAATGTTATTTGATGACATTCTTCTGTTTCTTCTTATTATTTGTTATTATTATTGCCAAAAATATGCTGAAACAACAAAAAAAATTTAATTACAATGTACGAACTGAATGATTTAAACAAAACGACTTAATCCCATTCTAACTATTTTATTCCTGTAAATGTGATGCTTATCTCATCATAAAATCATTAGAAAAAAAATTAAAAAGATTCCCACTCTGTTTTTGCAATCTGGTGATTTACTAATGATCTCATTCGTTTCCGTTGCGCCAAACCAAAGCGCATTTCGTTCACGACAACTTATTAGTCTCAAGTGTATTAAATGGGGACGGGAATAAGAGTTAAAAATGCGATGCTGTTCATCCCATGTGTTTGGTGGTGCAGCGTCGCGCGCCGTTAGCCGTTAGCATAGCACCGGAAAGCCGTTCGCCATTTCTGCACCTGTTAAAGATGCTCGGTGTCTCTGTCAAAGCCTGTTTCCCGGTTTCCAGCACGGGTCGGAAATTCCGTAAGGCGTCGAAAAAGCAGCTCTTGGTCGCTATTCATCTGCTGTCTTCATTGAGACCGTTCGAGGGGAAAGAAAATGAGCGGAAAAGTTCTTCAGCTCATTCCAGGTAAAACGAAATGCGTTAGTGCTCGTTGTGCAGGCTGTCAGTGCAGCAGCGCAGAGTTATCCCAGACTGCACGAGCTCCGGCTCACGAGGCGAGCTATAAAGCAACAGGAGAAAGCAGCGCGAGCACATCCGTTTCAAGGGACGTTAAATAGACTTCTGACGCTGACGCCGACCGAGTGAGAGAGAGAGAGAGAGAGAGAGAGAGAGAGGCGCTGGTGCTCGCTTGGTACGAGCTTTCAATGACACCATTAAAATGGCCATTGTGAGGCAGGCAGAGGGGCTGAAACGGCTCTGATTCATTGAGAGCCGCAGCTGCCCCTTAAAGCCACAGAGCAATTACAATCCAGCACTGTACACTCGGTGCCAATTACGCATTGTGCAGCGCGGTGACGTTTGCCTCTCCGTACAAAAGGATTACCTGACACTCCACCACAAAGCGAGCTGTTCATTAACAGTTTGTAAATGGACTGTTTTTACAGGCACGCATTAACGCCTTTTAAAGGGAAGTGTGCTTTGTAAAGCACTCCGGGTTAAAGCGTGCTTTAGTCCAAGCTCATCATATCATCACGGTTTGTTTTTTGTTGTTTTTTTGTTGTTTTGTTTGGTAAAGAACTAGCTATAAATATAACTTCTGTTGCTATTATTTTTGCAGATATCATCACTCACATAATATATCTTTCATTTCGACCGTTCCACTTCATGTCATACAATTTTTATTTTTATAAAGCGCTTTTAACAATACATATGGTCCCAAAGCAGCTTTACAGAAGATTAACAATAAGATGAAATTGTTTAAGAAAGTCATGTCTAATAGACTTTGTTGTCATTCCTCTACTGGTGTAAATTCACCATGAATCACTGTCACACTTAGCATGAGACAAGAAGAGCTTGAATGCACAAAGAATGCAAACAACAGCCTATACAATAAACTTTAAGACAGACAAAAATCAAAACACTTAACAAGCTATAATAGAGAAACCTTTATTACACTGTACTGTTGAGAGCAAAAAATAATCCTGAGCAGCAGAAAATACTGAACAAACAGTAGTTTGTGACTATGGAGTCGGTTAATATTATTTATGTCTGTCCTGTTAAGTATCTAACAGTAAAATTGACTTTGTATAATATCTTAAAATGGAACCCTAATAAACTTTACATTTTCCAACACAAAATTGTCTTGTTTCTTGAACAATGAAAGATTTTTTCTTTTCTTTTTTTTTGGTGAATTTGCAAAACGATAACTAATTTGTTTGATTGTGACTTCAGCCTTTATGTTCCATACTATGCCTTATAAATCTTATTTGAACTTATACCTGATCACATGCCTAAGGGCATTTTAACAGGTGGTTTAAGAAGTTTGGCTGGTTGATATTTTCCCCCAAATATTTATGTAGGTAAGTTTTTGATTGCCAGTACAATCAGGACAGAATATCGATGGCTATGTGGCAAACATACTATAGTTAATCAAATAGGTCTAAATCCATATGTAAAAAAAGACATATACTTTGTAATAATATGATAAATTAAAACATATGTATTTTTTAATACGTATAATATTTTCTGTCTATTAAACAAATCATTTTTAGAAAAAAATCTTTTTAGCATTCGAAAAGTTAGTTGGTTTATCCATGTAGATGTTCCCATGAAGGTTCCATAGGTTTCTTTATAGAACGGTTGTTAGTAGAACCCTGAACCATCCAAAGAACTCCAGAAGAACCCTTTGCACAATAGTAAGACTCTCTCATTTTTTAAAAAGCGCATTAAAAGAGCATTACGGTGTGTGTGTGTTTTTGACATACAGTAGACAAATTTAAAATAATTAAGGATTCTTTAGCTGTTTTTTTTGTAAATGAATGTTTGCAAGTTTAGAAGAATTGAAGAAATTATAAGAAAACTGTGTAGTATAGTTTAAGTGAGGCTATTGATTCGAAATAATTCTTATAGTGACAATCACATCATTAGTATTTAATAAGGATCTCTGAATACTGAGAGCTGTACAGTTGCAACACAATTAAACAATGTTTTGTACGTTTGCAGGCATCCGTAGCAAACTGTGGAGACCCCCAGTGAGCCACGTCAGACTCTCAAAGGAATAAATTAGCAGTTTTCTATTAGCCTAGTGTCCAGCCGGCCCATGGCCTTTGACCTCCCAGGGAAGAATTGGTGTAAGTATGATTGATCTGACCAAAGCTGCCACTCAGAAGCAGGGAAAAGTGTGTGAAAAAGAAAAGCTGAAAAGAGTGTGTTTTTTCAACGCTTTAAAGAGAGAATGCAAGAGGTCTGTTTTACGTATTAGAAGTGAGGCTTGTTTTTCTTCCACTGTCTCTTTTAGTGAAGCAAATCATTAGATGTCTGATCTTGAGTTTTAAATGAGATTTTCTTCCAGACTTGATAGAAACCTACTGGTTTGTATGCTTACAAATTTTATCATGTGGTTCACATTTCTAAAACACAACCTAGAATTGGAGTTTCACTGAGTGGAACTCA
The DNA here is from genome assembly GCA_028566295.1 of Liobagrus marginatus. Classification (NCBI taxonomy): domain Eukaryota; kingdom Metazoa; phylum Chordata; class Actinopteri; order Siluriformes; family Amblycipitidae; genus Liobagrus; species Liobagrus marginatus. The sequence goes on from JAOUQX010000022.1 coordinate 6,803,101, forward strand.
GTGATGAGCGGACTTTATTTGTGATTAAAAGATCTGGGTGGATATATAAAAAGCCCTAAATGATAAACTGTAATAAAGCATATTATAGTATAAAGTATGACTGTTTCTTTGTGGCAACATTTAGAGATTCGTAAGCAGTAAAGGGTTCTAGATTTAATCGCAATTCAACAAACGCAAGAACGACTAACTATCTCATAAGGAGTACTTTTCAACTGTAAACTGTGAACAAATTTGGACATAAACATAAAAATAATTCTATAATATAGCTGCAAGCAGCAATTAACAGGGTCAAGCCCAATTTGTAGATCCCAAAGAACAAGTTAGTATTTTGTACTCATGGAAGAAAATGGCAACGCTTTCAAACATCAACCACAGGAAAGTGTGCACAAATAGATCATGTACAGTATATACAAAGAATGTTCAGGAGATCATTCTAGAGGGCGTGCAAACACACTTTATATCTTAAACACGCTTTATATCTCTATAGCTTTTTCTCTTTATATCTATAGCTCTATAGCTTTCACCATGCAATACTTATTTCATTACCATGCTGCCTATAAGGAAAACATCTGTAAATGTGTTTGTTACACAACAGTATATCTGTAAACAATGTATGTATTTTTATAAATAAACATTTGACAGAACTGTGTTTTGTACATTTACTCACAGTGTTATTTATATCTAAATCTACACTTTTACAATACTATATGTGTGACAGCACAAACAGGTTCCCCAGAGTTCTAGTGCACTTCCGGGTGACGTCATTCCCACGTGATGCGGTACTTCCGGGGCACGCCTTATATAAAAACGCCCCAAACACAAGGACAACGTGAAGTATTGCTAAGGTGAACTCCAAACGCTACTGAACCTGCCAT